>CAUYLG010006155.1:0-46909 GCA_963573385.1 Cacajao melanocephalus | reverse complement strand
GGCTCCTCCGCCGGGAATCTCCTAGTCTGTGGGCAACAAAAATTCGTCTGAAAGTGCGGCGTCCACTCGCTCTCTGCGCTTTCACTGGGAGCTACAATCCTGAGCTGTTGTTAATCGGCCATCTTGGATCTCTCCCCCCAGACCCTTTAGATAGGACTTTGGGCAAGATAAAAAATCAGAGTTGGCCAAGGGTGGCCAATTCTTTTCATATGACATCTGGAATTTCCACCATGTTTCATACCAACTCTCTGTAAATTGGTACATGTGACCAATATTTCAGTAATGGTAAGCAAAAGTTTAACTTCTTTCTATTTATTCATTTGGAGAAAAAGTCTCCCTCTGTTACCCAGGCTGGAGGGCAGTGGTGCAATATCGGCTTACTGCAACCTCCATTTCCCAGGCTCAAGCGAATCTCCTGCCTCAGTCTTCCAAGTAGGTGGGACTACAGGTGGACACCACCATGCTCGGCTATTTTTTGTATTTTTGGTAGAGGTGAGGTTTCATCATGTTGGCCAGGCTGGTCTCGAACTTCGGACCTTAAGTGATCCGTCCGTCTGGGCGTGCTGGGATTGCAGGCGTGAGCCACCGCTCCTGGCCTTGAATGTATTTTCTATCAACATCCTCAAGAGCTACTCCTAACTGAGCCACCTTGGTTGAGTTTGTCACTGGACCACCGAGCTATTAGAATGTCAGAATATTCAGTTTATATCCAGAGCTTTTCTTCAAACGATTGTCAAGCAATCGTTAAATAATAGAGAATCATGTGCTGATAGACTCTGTGGGGTGGGGGGAGGGGAGATGATTCCTATGGAACTGAACTGGGGTCTGCTCCTCCAACACAGTAAGATCAAACAGCCACACCAAGTCTGCAGCAGTACAAAGAAGGGAGTTATTTGCAAGGCAACAGGCAAGGAGAATCTCGTGGCTCACACTGAAGACCTGACCTCTCTGGTGACTTCAGGTAAGGGTTTTTAAAGGCAGGAATAAATTTCAGGAAAGCGAAAGTTACAGGCAAAATAGTAAATTAATATGTGGAGATTACACATTAGTTCGGCTGAATAAGGGAAGATCTTGAAGCGGGGACTCACAGGTCATAGGTAGGTTCAAAGATCTTCTGATTTGCAAATGGTTAGGGGAGGTGAAAGTTTGTTTAAGAAAAGGGGGTCAGCAGAAAAGAATGTTAGTTTTGGATCATGGGTGTGGCTTTCTCCAGACCACTCGAAAAAATTTAGAATGGTGGTCAGAGTTTAGTCCTCAGTTTCCCACTTATCTGAGGTCTGCGTGCCAGAAGATCTGTTTGGTGGGGTCTGGGGATCTGAAGAACTCAGGGAAGTATGTTAAGATGTTATTTTTAGTTTCTATAGGGAACCAAACATCCCCTGATTCTCACTTCCCTGGCTATTGTTTTAAACTACTATCACCTTCTTGCTTATCTAGTTGTTCTTTCGTATTCTAGGACATCAGTGAGTAATTTTGAGAATTTTTAGAAATAATGCATTTGAAAGTAGTTTTAAACAATGAAGTATAACCAAATGCAGGCTTGGCTGCTTGCAAAATCAATAACAAGGATGAGATGCAGTGAGAAGAAAGTAACTTTATTCCATAGCTAGCACTGGGGAAGTGGCCATGGCTTGTGCCTTAAAGGAACCATTTCAAACTTTAGGCTGGGGAGAGGGGCTTACAAAGGGAACTTGTAGTAGGTGGCATGCAGGGAGTGGTGCTGGGTACAGGTCTGTGTGTCTTGTTCTAGTGGCTACCTTGAGTCATGTCCACCTGCTGCATGTGCTGGCATCATCCCCACAATGGCCAGGTTGTTGACTAACTGCTTCGAGGTAATCTCTAGAATTTTGTAGCTGGGTTTCCATGCCCGATCTGTCTCAAAATTAGTCCCCAGAACTTCTAAATAAGCACATAATTAGATACAAACATGCAGTCAGATAAATGTATGTGATGTAAGAGAGTGTACAGTGGGAAAGGGGAGGAAACAAAGTGCTTGTATGTTTCAAAGCCATATATTAAGACTGAGGAGAGGAGAAAGTTTCTGCGGTTTGCTTCAAGGTTATATCTTGAGTCTAAAAAAAAGGAGAAAGAGAGAGGAAAAAAAGTTTTAAAATGCATTTTTTTTTTTAAGACAGAGTTTTTGCTCTGTTGCCCAGGCTGGAGTGCAATGGCGCAATCTCGGCTCACTGCAACATCCGCCTCCTGCTTTCTTACAGGCAGGATGAGAGTGTTATATAGGAACCTAAAAGGACAGGTCAGTCTGTTTTTTAGAAAGTTTTGTAGGATAGATTTTATCTCTTCTGAGGCTTCCTTTTTTAATGGGTAATATTTTTTCCAATGTACTCTCCCCAACTTTTTTTTTGAGATGGAGTCTCGCTCTGTCACCAGCTCACTGCAACCTCTGCCTCCCGGGTTCAAGCAATTTTCCTCTCAGCCTCTGGAGAAGCTGGGACCACAGGTGCACGCTCAGCTAATTTTTGTATTTTTAGTAGCGCCGGGGTTTCACCGTGTTGGTCAGGATGGTCTCTATCTCTTGACCTCATAATCTGCCCACTTTGGCCTCCCAAAGTGCTGGGATTACAGGTGTGAGCCACTGTGCCCGGCCTCCAGCCCCCTCTTTTCTTTCCATGTGCACTGGCTACACGTTTCCTGCTTTTCCTGAGACCCCGTCTGCCAAAATGCAATTACTGACTCTTTTGCAGACTTCTGGGTAAAAGCCTTTTTCCTCTTTCATCTCGGGGGGAGTGGGTAGCATCTATAGCTGCAGCGCCTGTTCTGGTGGGACCTGCAGATGTAGTTGCTGTTTTCTAGGGGAAAAGTTACTTGAGCACTTAATTTGCATAGTATGTATTGTCCCAGCAGGGGAATCAGCCACTCTGGCATAGAGAGAAGGCTGTGCCTCAGTTCCAGGTTTTCCAGTCTGCATTCTGAAGGTTGTAAGAAAGCCTTTTGTTGCATTCCTTCTGCAACCACTGTCACCAGCACAGTCATTTTGGTGCTCTTTGCCTCTGGGGTGTTAGGAACTGAGTAGGTCACTCCCTTATTGGCCAAAAAATCAATTAGCTTGCTCCCCGCTGTCAATTTTACCTAGGACTTCTGTGAGGAAATTCCTCATTCTCTATCAGAGCTATCGTCTTGGTTTCACCAACCGCCAGTGGGTCTTTTCCTTCACTCTTTCCTCCTTTTTGTGGCCCTTGGCTCCTTTCATTTTGGGGCAGTTAACCTTCCAGTGGCCCTCTTCCTCACAATAGGTGCATTGGTTGTGGCCCAAAGGCTTGCCCTGACTCTTCTGGCATGGAGCCTTCTCTGCTCATTCCACATATACGGTGCCTGACTTTTATTTCTTTGCCATTGTACACTGTGAAAGCAATGTCAACTAGCTGAGAAGGTGTAATTCCAGTGCAGCCTCTTTTCCAGATTTCTCTTTATAGCAGGCTCACTCTGCTGAATGAAAGTCATATGTACCAACCTCAAATTCTCAGGGTCTTCCTCTAGGATATCTGCAGAAGGCTTGGTAAATGCATTCCAAGAGTTCAGAGGGGACTTTATTTGCCTTTTGAATGACTGTCTGAACTTTATTTAAGCTCTTTTGTTTTGGCACCCCCTCCTGAGTCTGACCTGGATGCGTGTTTGGTAATGTTCCAGATGTGTCATGTCCCCATCTCAACTGGGGTCCAATTAGGGTTTGTACTTGGAATTGCCCCTGCAGGATCGGGGATATTGTTTGTGTCATGGAGGTGATGGGCCTCTTCATTTGCCTTCTGTATTACTAGCCTTCTTTCATTTGTGGTCAGAAGCATAATAAAGAGACTAAACATCTGCCCAGGGAGGCTGGTGGGTGGCAAAGATGGATTCAAAGAGATTAGTCATTTTCTGGGGGTCTTCTCTATAAGGTTGTTTGGAACGTTTCCAATTTAGGAAGTTGGATATTGAAAATAGGCTGTAAGTCCAGTAATGTTTGACGATTGCCCTGCTGTGTCTGAGCCACCCATAGGCAACTGCCTAAGTGGGAATTGCCCTGCTCCAGTCACAGTATTGCCCTGTTCAAATTGAGTGCCATGTTAGGTCTTGGAGGGACAGAGCATTCCCACTCCCTCATCATATTGAGCTGGGGCAGTAGCCGCTTCCTCCAAATTTAAAGCTTCATGTGGTGATGCTGAGGCAGCTGGATAGTTGTGGAGAAGGTGGTGCAGCAGCCATGGCGGCAGGAGCTGCTGGGGCAGCTGTGTTTAAAGCATTTGAAAGAAATCTTCATCCCTTTGTTCTTGCATCTGGATATCTGGCTTATGAAAGACCTTCCTCTCGTCTCTTTGTATAGCCATCAGAAGCCCCCTGCCCCATCCTGAATCCTGATTTTGCAATAATATGAGAGCTTGGAATAGGGTATTTCTTCCCATTTCCCAGATCTCTGACAAAATAATATGCCACCACAAAGTATGTATGCTCCATAACACAAAAATTATTTTGAACTGCTTATTTTGAGAAACAGGATACACAGGAAAGCTCTGAAAATAGAGTACACATGACCCTTTTGTAAGGAAAATATGCATTCACAAGGGAAACCTCCATTCTTACAGATGTCTCCTTCCCTGTGCCAGAAGGAGAGAGGTGACTCTAAATCACAGGAGACCCTTATCAGTGGAGAAGGTACTCGACTCAAGTCTACATGATAAACCCTTCCCTCATTTACTATGCTTTTCCTGGTCATCTCCCTATAACTTGCTCCCCACATGCTTTTTCCTTTGCTTTAGCTAAAGATGGCATTTAAACCCAAGTTCTAGCCACCTCTTTGAGTTACTCTCTGAGTTTCTCCCACATATACATGAGATACACATGTTACTACATTTCTGTTTATTTTTCTCTTGTTAATCTGATTTTCTTATAGGGGCCCCAGCTAAGATCCTAAAGGGGTAGAAGGAAAATATTTTTTCCTCTTCTACACTGTAATTTGAAGAGCATTTATCAAATGAGAAAAACGGTATTGTTTTTCTCCCCAATATAAATTGATCATTGATGCAGAGCTGCTGATTTAATACTAGTCTCTTCTGAGTTTGGTTAGTAGAGATCATCATCCCCAGGTGTCTGCTCCTCCCCAGGGGCACTAAAAAATTGCAAAGCTGAGGAACTGCCTTTGGAACATGGTGACCAATCTAGATACACTGGCTACTCATTGAGGCCAGAGTTGTAGGCAAGGGTGCAGTCACCTCATGAATAATGTTGATACTTGGGTCTTTTTCCTGATTGTTTCAAAGCCAGAGCCATTCAACACTGTAGAAGGGTTAAGAACACAAGGTACCTTAATATTTGCATTTTTCCTCCCCATACTTGGCCTAGACAAAATTATATAAAGCAAGTACTTCTTACTTTGTATCTCTCCCCTACAATTAGCAAACAGAATTTCTAATGGTTCCTACCAGCCTGTGAACCCAACATTTCTTTCTCTTATTTCCTTCCTCATTCCATGAATAAAATGTAGGTGTTAGGCACCCTTGTTGAGGACTACTGCATTTTAACATCCTCCAACACCTTCCTTATGTCTCTACGAAGTGAACATGTTTATTATCAGATAAAATCATTTGTGCTAGTATCTTCTACTTGATGTGTCATCCTTAAGAAATGTGATGCCTTAGCCCGTCTAACATGCATTGACCTTCTTAGAAACATTTTTAAGGAATTGAGTCTAGTAGAGACATCTGTGGAGGAGTTCTTTTTCATCCTGGGTATGTATGGCTTTTGTACAGATGACAGCCTACTGTATTTTTGTATTAGAAATTCCCATCTTTAGGGTCATGGATAGCAGATGATTGATGGGTACTTACAATGATTATTTGTCAAAATCAAAATTAAAGTACAAAACCAGTGGATGAGATGGGAAAGAAAATAATTTTCACTGAGTACCCATTATAAGCCAGAAACCATGCCATGCGTTTTACACCATCAGCTCTGACTATACCCAGAAATCTGAGTGAAACTAAGCGTGTCACACTGTTAAAATTTACAATTTCGTCTCTCCTCCCACCCCTAAGATGCTGAAAGGAAAGAAGGCCAAAGGGAAGAAGGTGGCTCCGGCCCATGCTGTCGTGAAAAAGCAGGAGGCCAAGCAAGTGGTGAATCCCCTATTTGAGAAAAGGTCTAAGAATTTTGGCATTGGACAGGACATCCAGCCCAAAAGAGACCTCACTTTCTTTGTGAAATGGCCCCACTATGTCAGGTTGCAGCGGCAGAGAGTCATCCTCTATAAGCCGCTGAAAGTGCCTCCTGTGATTAACCAGTTCACCCAGGCCCTGGACTGCCAAACAGCTACTCAGCTGCTTAAGCTGGCCCACAAGTATAGACCAGAGACAAAACAAGAGAAGAAGCAGAGGCTGTTGGCCCAGGTGGAGAAGAAAGCCACTGGCAAAGGGGACATCCCCCCTAAGAGACCACCTGTCCTTCGAGCATGAGTTAATACCGTCACCACCTTGGTGGAGAACAAGAAAGTTCAGCTGGTGGTGATGGCACATGACGTGGATCCCATTGAGCTGGTTGCCATCTTGCCCGCCCTGTGTCGTAAAATGGGAGTCCCTTACTGCATTATCAAGGGGAAGGCAAGAAGGCAAGACTGGGACGTCTAGTCCATAGGAAGACCTGCACCACTGTCGCCTTCAGTTTAATTCAGAAGACAAAGGCACTTTGGCTAAGCTGGTGGAAACTATTAGGACCAATTACAATGACAGATGCAATGAGATCTGCCATCACTGGGGAGGCAATGTCCTGTGTCCCAAGTCTGTGGCTCGCACCGCCAAGCTCAAAAAGGCAAAGGCTAAAGAACTTGCCACTAAACTGGATTAAAAGTACACTGTTGAGTTTTCTGTACAAAAAACAATTAAAATAATACAAATTTTCCTTCAAAAAAAAATCTACAATTTCAAATCTAAGTTATTGGAACTCTAAATTATTTGGAACCTTAAAGGAATGTGATTATGGTGCTTGAGTCATGTCCCAGGTAGCTATAACCAAGGCAAGTGTACCTTGGTTTCTCTGGTTAGAGATTAAGCCTCTTTCTTACCTGCATTTGTGAAATGTTATAAATGACTGAAGGGGGCCAGGGAAGACTCATACCCTCTCAACTGCTGATGTTCATTGTGAATTAACTCCCCTCTTTCTCATGCAAATACTTCATCTCTTTCACATTGTCTTTTTTGTTTTGCTGCTGTTGTTTTGTTTTTAAGACAGGATCTGGCTTTGTCATCCAGGCTAGAGTGAATTGGTACAATCTCGGCTCATTGTAACCTGTCTCCCGGGCTCAAGCCATTCTCCCACCTCAGCCTCCTTAATAACTGGGACTGTAGGCACGTGCCACCATGCCTGATTAATTTTTGCTTTTCTTTTGTAGACACAGGATTTCACCATGTTGCCCAGGCTGGTCTCAAACTCCTGAGCACAAGTCATCCGACCACCTCGGCTTCCTGGCTTTCCCATTGTCTTAAGATGGAATGTTAAATACATTCTTTTGAGTTGGAAAGGATTGAAAATAACTATAAATAGAACAAGTCATGTGGTGGGCGGACAAAACTGTAACCAATTAATTTGTTGTAACTCTTGAACCAGTCTGGTATAGAAAATGTAATCCTCACTTCTTTCTCTTTTTCCTACATAAAAAAGAATTTAACTTTCAATTTTGGAGTACTGACCCCATTTCTCTGGAGTCTGTGTACCACAGAATGTCCATTCCCAGCCTTTCACTTTAATAAACTCTTTGTTTTTTTTTTTTATTGTAACAGAGTCTTGCTCTGTCTCCCAGGCTGGAGTGCAGTAGCGCAATCTCAGCTCAGCTCACTGCAACCTCTGCCTCCCAGGTTCAAGCAATTCTCCTGCCTGAGCCTCCCAAGTAGCTGGGACTACAGGCATGCACCATCAAGCCTGGCTAATTTTTGTGTTTTAAGTAGAGACAGGGTCTCACCATGTTGGCCAGGCTGGTCTCAAACTCCTGACCTCAAGTGATCCACTTGTGTTGGCCTCCCAAAGTGCTGGGATTACAGGCATGAGTCACAGTGCCCAGCTCACTCTTTAAAACTGGATTTTGACCCTTTTGGTTGTCTCAAATTGATACCACAACGAATGCCTACATCATTACTTGTCTCCAGTTTAGCACACAATCATTTATATCCACATGATATACATAAACATATCATATACATTAGACACAGACACGTAAAATACACCCTAAACCCCTTGCATAGCCATAGGAAAAATAGCCTAGATCACCCAAACCCATACCAATCACACAATACATACTCTGCATACATAACATATATGTGTCACATACATTAGAACAATATAATTTATTTAAGAGAAGGAAGGTCGTTCCGCTTGGGTAGGTAGAAAGAGAGTCAATATCAGGGAAAGTCTTATGGTAGTCAAGGACAGATGCCATATGAGTTGAATCTTGGAAAAAATGTGGATATAAATTAGGCAAATGAGAACAAAATTGTATTACAGATACAGAAACCACACAAAGATTTGGTATCAAGAAATCACAAGATACATAACTCTAAGTAGTTGGAAAACACTGACACATAAATGCAAGTGGGGAGTGGCAGGGGATATTGATGGAGGCAGGGCCACCACTTCGGAAGCACTGAATACTCTATCAATACCTGAGGATGTGCATAGACTTTCTAGTTGCTGATAGGCTCTATAATCCTCAAGTCCTCTATGCTATCAACATACCCATCTATGCCACAATGGAATTCAATGTAGCTGAAGCTTCTGCTCTCTGTGTACCTATTGTTGTACGTCTCCCAGTGACACTCGAGTACTTTGAGGGTACCTGGGGCCCATACATACGCATTTCTGTATCGGTCGCTCCCCTTCTCATTAATGCATATACGCTGAATTTTGAACCATAAGCTGTAGATGAACAAGTGAGAGCTCTTGCCTTTCAGAGCTTCCTTTTCTCTCATGAGGACATCACATTTGTAATCTTTGAATTCTCGACTTGGACTTAAGTAATGAAGTTTTATGAATTCTCTCCAGTAAACATCATTGCAGTGTACACACAGCCTGCAAAGGATGCAAAGCAGGCCCCAGATCTTTAGAGAGGATGTCATCTCAGTCACCAAGGCCACCTGCGTGTCTACAGGGAAGAGAAAGAAAAGCGTTATCCAGACAATGCTTAGAGAGCTGAGCTCCACCTCAAAATTCCTTTCCATGCCAAGCAGGCACTTGGGCACTGTATTGCTATTTGGTTCCCTGATTAGAAGATGATGAGTCTCATTAAAGAATACAGTTTTTGGGTCAGGCGCAGTGGCTCATGCCTGTAATCCCAGCACTTTCAGGGGCCAAGGTGGGTGGATCACCTGAGGTCAGGAGTTTGAGACCACCCTGACCAACATGGTGAAACCCCATCTCTACTGAAAATACAAAAATTAGCTGGGTGTGGTGGTGCACACCTGTAATCTCAGCTACTGGGGAGGCTGAGGCAGGAGAATCGCTTGAACCTGGGAGGTGGAGGTTGCAGTGAGCCGAGATCATGCCATTGCACTCCAGCTCCAGCGACAAGAGCAAAACTCCGTCTCAAAAAAAAAAAAAATATATATATATATATACAGTTTCTAAAAAATATGCTTTAACCTGTGTGAGCCAAACACAAATTTGGAAAATATAGATGAAGTACCTTTTGAGAATGTCAAATATCTCCTGTCTACCTTGTCTTCTACCTAATTTGAGGAGCCAATCACTATCTATCTCCCTTTTACCAAATAAATTTTCAGGAGATCATGTGTCCAATAGAAAATGACATTTTAAGCTTCTTGTCTGCAAAGTGGAAAGGCTTGTTGCATTTTAAAGAAATGTAGAAGATGAGTAACTACTGGGGAGGTGGTTCCTAGGCAGAAGGCATTGATTCTGGAAACCACAGCCCTGGCTGCAATTGCACTACTCTGAAAAATGATGCTTTTCCAACCTTGACTTCCTTATACCACTTCCCCCAAAGCCTGGGTGAAACATGTGATTATTACTAACGATCCACATCCCTTCTCAGGGGCCATTTCTCTAATTATTGCTCTTACAAATGATCTTCATTTGTTAGAGCTTATTGACAATACCATCGTAAACGGATATCAGCGTAGAACTGCTGCTGTAATCAATCAGGCACCAAGACTAAAACAGTTCCACCCCCCGCCGGAGCTACTGTGGTCACAGCATAGGCTGTATGGTTGTTTGAAAAAGTTACCTTTACCAGCTCTCTGTTCTCATTTGCCAGGAGGAGTGCTCTTGGCCCTACTGAACCTTTAGCCTGATTGACAACTCTGAGTATCGGTGTCCTCAGATTGGCCTAACAACAGCTCCCCATAGACCTGCGAGAGTCTAGTGAGATGCATATATGTGAGAGCACTTCTAACAATCTCAAATGCCCACATCAGACACAGGGGCCCTCATCTGTGGGATACTGTCCTGGTGACAAAGACCTACACAGGATAGAAGAGCAGGATGCAAGCAGTTTTAACGCATTGTGCTTAGGAAGAGTGGTGCTAAAGGAAGGGAGGGGCAGGGAAAAGCCTGTATCAGTGGGACTGAGGCTGACTGGAATTTAGGCCTTTGTTTTCTGTGATTTGGATAATTCTCCATTCTTTGCTATCTAAAAGTTCAATCAGTCTCCTTCCAGTGCTCCTGGTCATCCCCCGAGCATCCTCAGCAGGCCCCTTCTTACCCTAATTAGACTGTGAGTTCAGATCACTGGTTATAGTGCAGATCAGTATGTGGATCTGAAGAGCAGAGCCTGCGTCCTCCTCCTTTTTTCGGAGCTCAGGAAATCTGCAGCAGTGGAGAAAGGAATAGCAGGAGGAGATGCAGTGCTCCAGCTAATTGGCAGCAGCGGTGGTGATGGGGAACAGCCTTATTAGGTGAACCTGTTCCTGAATCATCTCATCTGGAACATTTGGGTTCACTTAGAGAGTAGCCTCGAGCAAAGGCTACAAACATCAAAGGCTGAGTCCAGGGCACAAAATAATGGCAAGACCCTGGGTGACCCCAGAAAGGGGTTATCTGGTGCTATCAGGTGACAACCAGAGACCTGGCTTCTGCACTCAATTCTGAAAAACTTCTGAGGAAGTCTCTGGAGGGTTATGCTTTGTTACATTGGAACTTCACTGAGGAAAACCACTTTTTTTGACAGGGTCTTGCTCTGTCGCCCAGGCTGGAGTGCAGTCACACAATCACTACTCTCTGCAGTCTCAACCTGCCAGGCTCAAGCAATCCTCCCACCTCAGCCTCTTGAGTAGCTGGGACTACAGGCATGCAGCACCATGCCTGGCTAGTTTTTTTGTATTAATTTTTGTAGAGACAGGGTTTCACCATGTTGCCCAGGTTGGTCTTGAACTCCTGAGTTCAAGTAATCCTCCACACGTCAGCCTCCAAAAGTGCTGGGATTGTAGGCATGAGCCACTTTTACTGGTTGAGCTGGAAACCACTTTTAATGTGAACTGTGGGACCTTCATTGAGAGGTGAAAAGTTCAATCAGTCTTCTTCCAGTGCTCCTGGTCATCCCCCGAGCATCCTCAGCAGACCTCTTCTTACCCTACTCAGACTCCGAGTTTATGCTATGTTACACTGGAACATATCTAGTGAAAACAGTGGCCAAATAGCTATGAATGATTAGGTAGCCAGTATCTGAAATTTCTCTACTCAGTTTTTTAACTATACCCTTTAGCTGTTTGCTGACACTCTACTGCTTACTATTGAAATGTCACATAGGCTAGCTATAGTTTCCACAATGCTACTATACATTACATCTGACCGTGAAGTATAGGTCACAAAGTGCTGGCTAAATTGTTTTTCAGACACTCAGGATTCAGTCCTGGACTCAGCTCAAATGGACAAGACCACAAACTCTTCGACTGAGTTTGTCCAAGTGTTCAGTGAGTTACTTTTGACATCACAGCCTGAATTTTCCACCACATTTTTCATGCCAACTCCCTGCAAATTGACAAATGTGACCAATACTGGTTCATCAACACTAGGCAAAGTCACGATTTATGAATAAAGTAGGATACTTGCAAACCTTTTCTATCAGCACCTCCAAGGGCTGCTCCTAGCCAAACCACCTTAGTTGATTTTATCACTGGGCCACCTTGTTGGAATGTCAGAAGGTTCAGTTCATATCCAGAACTTATCTTCAAACTCCAGCTCCCACCAAGCAGTCCTTGAGTAATAGGAAACCATATGCTGATGGACTGGATGGAAGAGAGAAACAGTCTCAGAGCAGGTTCTGTACATCTTCCTACTCTCTGGGTCTTTGGGGGACAAGGGAGAGCAAAAAGGGAACACTTCCATGCATCTGGATTTGGATGACTTGAGAGGTGATTCTGAGGGAAGGTCAGTTGTTTGTCATGGGCCCACACATCCAGAGCATTTTCTATTGAAGACTTAAATTCAAACAGCGAGTCAATGAATGTAGAGAGACGTGGGAGAGAGAAGCCATCTGAGCCAGTGTATGAGCCAGTGTTTCACAAATATTCGATATTCACTTTTAATGTGGAAAAACATTTAACATGGACTCCAAGCATACATCCATGAACTTTTCTATGAGCTAAGCCCAAAGTCCTGAAGCTTTTTGGATATAAAGCCAATTAGAAAGCAATCTAAACTAAACTGCGGAGAAAAGTATTGTTATATTTATGGAAATTCGCCACTACCAACGCAGCCCAGGAAGGTAAGCCAACCAGTATTTCTGGAAAACACGTAATGGGTCTACTTCCTAGAGTTGTCTACCAGTTTCTGTAACAGAAGCTTTTTGGACAGTGACTTTTGGTTTCAGTTCTTAAGGAGGTATTTCCTTTTAAATATAAATTTTAAATCACTTGAAAGTTATATTCATTCTTTAAACATTGTCTTTGATTTTAACTATTTTCTGTTAGTTCTTTGATAAATCCTTTTGTTTTTTTATTTTTGGAACGGAGTTTCACTCTTGTCGCCCAGGCATGATCTCAGCTCACTGCAACCTCCGTCTCCTGGGTTCAAGCAATTCTGTTGCCTCCGCCTCCCGAGTAGCTGAGATTACAGGTGCCAGCAAACACATCCGGGTAATTTTTGTATTTTTAGTAGAGACAGGGTTTCCTCATGTTGGCCAGGCTGATCTCAAACCCCTGACCTCAGGTGATGAACCTGCCTTGGCCTCTCGAAGTGCTGGGATGAAAGGCGTGAGCCACTGTGCCCGGCCAATACTTCTTTTATTAGCCACTATTCAATTCTTAAATGTTTGTGAACTACTGTTTCACAAAACACAGTGACTTAGGTTTCCTCATTCAGGGAATGACAATGCCTACAGGTGTCTTAATCTGTGATCCATGGGCTTCAAGGGCTCCATCGATGGAATTCATAGGATCAATGCAGTAGTGCAGTGCAGAAAATTACATTTTTCTATATCAGCTTTAATTGCCAAAGCAACACAAAACACTGTCCATAAGGGATTTCTTTCCACTTTTTTTCCGTTACAGAAGAGGTCTAGCTGCCCATTTTTGGCCAGGTGTAGTGGCTCACGCCTGCAATCCCAGCACTTTGGGAGGCTGAGGCAGGTGGATCACAAGGTCAGGAGTTTGAGACCATCCTGAACAATACGGTGAAACCCCATCTCTACTAAAAATACAAAAATTAGCCAGGCATGGTGGTGTGCGCCTGTAGTCCCCGCTACTCGGGAGGAGAGTAGCTTGAGGCAGGAGAGTAGCTTGAACCTGGGAGGCGGAGTATGCAGTGAGCCGAGATTGCACCACTGCACTCCAGCCTGGGTGACAGAGTGAGACTCTGTCTCAAAACAAAACAAAACAAAAAAGAGCCCCACAGATTAACCGAATCAGCATGAGAATACTGTTTATTCATCTCCTTGTCCCATGACTTCACTTGCATTGTTCAACCAATCAGTGATCTCCTCACTTCCACCCACTCCAAAACCCTTAAAAACTTTAGCTTCAAACTCTTTGGGGAAATGGATTTGAGGTTTCCTTCTGTCTTTTGCTTTGACAGCCCCACAATTAAACCTATTCCTCTGCTGCAACTCAGTCTCTTGGCATAATGACATGCTGTGCACCTCAGGCAAAAGACCTATTACAGTTTCATGAGGACTCCTTTGGAGGGAGCTAATGGTGGGGGCATTTCTGGGAGGCTCTGCTATAGTCAGGTGAGAGAAGTTCAGGTAAGCTTTTTTTCTGTATCTGCTGTAATGTAAATGTTTTCAGTTTTGTCCTTACACATGCATACACACACACACACTTCCATTCTTAAGCACCTAGCACCTTCATATATCTTTGCTCCCTAATTTGCTTCTAAATATTCAAAGGGAGAAAGAAGGGCTGTGAGCATTGTCTTTGAGAGGAATCATTCTCTCTGGAGAAAATAAGACAAATCTTCTGTGTTGTGGTCATGGATATGATGGGCATTAGTCTTTGACCAGAGTTTATGAGGTTATTAAGGTACATGCATGTTTATAAACTAGAGAAGAATTTTAAAATTGGAGAAAAGGAAATAATACCATAGCACAGTCTTCTCAGGCACCTGCAGTTTAAGTCCTTTATTACAAGGAAACATAAAAAATCTTTCAGTCAGTAAGAACACATGAGTCTTAATGATCTAGTACATTTTTTAATACCTTGACTTACTAGTGTGATTCAAAGGTTGGGAAAATTCCCAATATCACCTTCGTAAGCTTATTAGACCCAAACATAACAACAATGCCAAAAAATACAGAGCTCACATTTTGCTGGCATACATTTCCAAATTTTTAATGCTTCTCCCGACAGGTGAGTTTTAAGGATAACAAAAAGCAGACACTTTCAAAACATTCCTTGTGATGAAGTAGAAAATGTAAGGTCAGCCAAGAGAAAGGGCAAGTAGACCCAAAGTCAGACAAGCAAGTTTATTGACCTGTGGGGCTGCCCCATAACAATCAGAGGGGCTTAAGGGAATCTTTGGAACGAGATAATCTATCAGCTTGTAACAAGCAAGAAGATAGTTTATCAGCTTGTGACAGACTTACAAAATACATCATCCTGTGCATTTCGTGGCAACAGTTAAAAAAAAAACAGGATTTTACAGGTATGTGTAAAACAGGAATTTACAAGTATGTGTAATAAGGGTTTGTTTCTTATGACCTCCCCCGTGCTGTCCAGATGGCTGTAAGCAGTCTTTGCTCATTGTAGCCTGTCTGGTAGCCTTGCTGTGGTGCCTAGATAAGATTTTAGGAATGCAGCTGCAGAGCAACCCAGGGGAGGTGGGGGGTGGGGGGGACAGCTAAGGGGGTTTTCTGGGTCAGCTTGTCCCCAACAGAAAAAGTCCTGGATAGGTGTCCAGCTAAACTGGATTTCTCTCAATTCTTCCATTAACTTTATCGTCTTCAGCAAATCCCTTAACTTTGAGTTTCTATATGTAGTGACATCATTTTAAGTGCTGTGGTATTAAAATGTGATAACACAGATGAAAGCATTTTGAAATGTTTGAAATACTACATAAATACACAGAATAACTAAGTTCCAGAGGATAGGATACAAGAGAGCTAAGCTGACCAGTATTATAAAAGGAAGTTTATTACAGAAAAGCCCAGCCTCATTCATTACAGGTTTATGTCTCCATTTCTCTTTGATGCAATGTATTTACTAGAATGAGTTATACAGAGAAAAAGAATAAGAAATGAGCTGAGGAGACAGAGCCTGGGCCAGCTCAAATGCATTACTAACAGCAATTTAAGGAATAAGTGTAAGGCCAACCACTGGCAATAATCCCTATAGGGCGGCATCTAACCGTCAAAGTGCACGGGCACCCCTGGGTTACCCTCACAGGCAATGACAACACGTCTAGTGCTGGCCGTGGCTCGATATCTGCAGTTGGGTGCCCGGGAACTTCCTGTCTCCCTGCAATCTGTGACCTTCACTACACCCTCATGGCAGTTCATCCTGCCATTCTTGCATTGGATATTGGTGGTGCTGCAGATACTACGAATGTTCCAGATATCTTCATGGATGAAGGTGTTGAAGTGCTTGCAATGATTCGAAGTCATCTTCCGTCTTTGCATCATCAAGTTGCAGTAGCCATCATTGCCACCTGTCTCCTCAGGGTGCACGTGTTGCCGCAGGAATCGCTGGTACATGCGATCCTGGCCATAGGAGGGCTGGACCAGCCCCAGCCCCACCAGGGTCAGCAGCAAAAGCAGAAGCAATGAATGGGTCCTCTGTAGAGCCATCAGTATCTTAGAGGTACCTAGAAAAGAAAGCAAAGGCAGGAGAAATAAGGTAAGAACTGGGCACTGGAAAGAGGTGTTGAGAATAGCAAGCTGACATCTTGACTCCATAGTCTCCTCTTTCCTCCTTTTTGTATGGACCATCTCCCCACTCATCTCTGCTACCTTTCCCATCCCTGCTTCCCCAAGAGTCTGCAAACATGATCTTTGCTGAAAGCAAGACCTTTCTCTTTTACAGAGAGAAGTTGCTGTAGGCAGTATAATGACACAGGGCAGGGACTGACTGGGTGGCTGCCAGGCTTGTATGGTCAGAGTACAAAAAGAGAGAAAAGGTGAACCTACATGAAACTAGTTGTGTGTCTCTTGGGGGAATTCTGCAGGTGTATGATCTTTGGGGAGTGTTTGGTTCCCGGGAGGCTCCAATTCCCAACAGTTTGGATAGACTCAGACTATGTCAAAGAAAGTTTATAAACTACTTTTAATACCTTACATCTGGGAATCTAGGTGGAGGAAGAGAATAGAGGAACATTTAGGCTTTGCCTTTCCTCTCATATGACTATTCTTATTCTTTTTCACTAATTTTATTATTTTTTATCATGTGGCTATTATTCTAATACGACTTAAAATCTATTATTATAATTCTAGAATATATGTAATACATTAATCTAAAATGTGTTATTCTAATTCTAATGTAAAATCAGGTTCTTTTGGAATTCCTTTTAATTCTATTTAAAAGAAAATAAAAAGAGTACCCAGATACAGTATTTAGAAGACAGCTGATAATAGCGACTGTTCAAATGAACTAATAAATGAAAAATGAGTGCGCTAATGAACAAATGCAATTAAATGGATAGAGTAAAGGTGTTTCCCAGGCTTATGAAATTGACTAATAAGAAAAGCTAAGAAATATTTTAAAAATAAACTTAAACAGCACAGTATCCTCAAAAGAAAACTTGGATTGTATCTTCTCCTTGCTGTTTCCATGTGTAACCTAAAAAATCCAGGCCCTGGAGACACCCTGCTTTGTCTTGCATCTATTCTTGATGTTCCTCCTGTCTTGTCAGTAGTTGCCGGCAGCTATCTGTCTTCTCCGGTTGTGGCCTCACTGTGTTGTCATCTCTTGGCAATGGAAAATAAGCCTATATTTTATAGCATTAAAAAAAATCCAGAGCAGCAACAAAAACAGTATTGTTATATAGTTTCAGAACATTCATTGCTTTCACTGACAGATTAAAGAAAGGAATCCAGGCCTATCTTAGTCCACACAAGGTGTAGACTATCCTCTACTGGCTCACTCATCCTATGCCCCAAATATGCAGGATGTCAAAGACATTTATGTTCAGAATTGCTGCTTCTCAGCAGCAGAGTATAATCAAGATTAGAGGCGAAATCACTCACCAGCTGACTAGCCAGATGCTGCCATCTGGCCGTCACTCCTGGGACTGACATGAATTGTGAATCCGCTGGACTCCTGCAGTGAAGCAGGGTTGATTCACTAAAGCACAGAAAAATCATCCCCGATTCAACAGGAAGTGAGCAACCCAAATTAGCAAGGGCAATGTTTTGAGAGTCAGGCAGCCCAACTCTACATGTGCAGTCCAAGGACTGGGCCCAGCTGAACTCCTAGTTTGATGTATATGGGTACTATTGTCTTTTGATTTCAAATTCTGCTTCATAATGGTGGATTGCACTGTGTGAATGACTGAAATGGCTTCCAAGGGACCTGTACTTTACTTTGTTCTACTGAAAGCCTATCTTTTGATTACTGATAATGAAAGCAGTATCAAACATGGCTATTGTTCTTTTAAATGTCACCTCCTATATCCACAGCCACCTTTTACCTTTGCACAGAGAGATATAAAGCTCTATGTCATATTCGTGTACCTACAGCTATAGATGTGAGATACGGTGTTAGGAAGACAGAGAAGTAAAGACGTTGCGGGAGGAAGGGCAGATGTTTGACTGGTTTCCTCTTTGCCCCAAGAACAATGCATACAACTTCTGAAGGTATACTTAGTACTTGGATTATAGCTTCAGCAGATCAATATACTTTGGGTTATTTTTCCATTGGCACCTCCAGTTTATAATGGTTTTATCTACTTTCTCTTATCCTGATTCTTTGTGACCAAGAATATGGTTTAGCAAGATAACTGGCTACAGAGGAAACCTTACCTATTCATGCAAGAGCAAACCCAGGACGTCAGCTTTCTACACTAACCAAGTAAACAAGACATAGAAAAATATTTGAGGACAGTAGGCCAATGTAGACACCAAGGGGTGCATGGCAAAGCTCTAGCTACAAGAGAAAACTGAATCATCTCCACATCATCCCAACACATACTTCTGGATCAGGATTTTCCCCAAACGCTTTCTCCACTGCACCAGCCTGACTCACAATAAGAACATCTTTTGACATTGTCATCTAAAACACTGAGGCTGTGAACATGAGAAAATTGCTTAACCTCTCTCAGCATATTTCCTCATAAGTAAAATGACATATAATACCTACCTCTTAGGGATGTTATGAACAACAAATGGGAAAGTCAAAGTAAAGTGCCTATAACAAGGCCTAGCACATGGTAAGTGCCCAGTAGACGTTGGCAACTACTGTATTAATTTATTACTATTTCCATTTTTCTTGATTCCCTCTGCTTCTGTCAATCTGGATAAAATAATGAATGGCT
The DNA here is from genome assembly GCA_963573385.1 of Cacajao melanocephalus. Classification (NCBI taxonomy): domain Eukaryota; kingdom Metazoa; phylum Chordata; class Mammalia; order Primates; family Pitheciidae; genus Cacajao; species Cacajao melanocephalus. The sequence continues at coordinate 28,018 of CAUYLG010006155.1, read as the reverse complement.
ACACTGAGTTGCATATATTATTGACCCCTTTTTATTTCATAGAGCTAATGTATTCCCAATAAATTGGAAGTCTGTTTTTAAACTATAAAATATCTCAGCTACTAGATCCCTAGATAATTTTTTCCTCTCCAAATTGCGTGTCACTATCCTTCAAAGGACTTGGCATTTTGGAGTTCTCCTTCTCTTTCCTTGCAAAGCCAACAATCACAGCTGACCAGGACTTCAATTCTTCAAATGATTTACTTACGATAAAATGACCTGCCTGTGACTTGATATTTTATTTTAAACAGCTTGTGGTTGTGATAGAACAAGTAAAGATGTTGTGGGAGGAAGGGCAGATGTTTGACTGGTTTCCTCTTTGCCCCAAGAACAATGCATACAACTTCTGAAGGTATACTTAGTACTTGGATTATAGCTTCAGCAGATCAATATACTTTGGATTATTTTTCCATTGGCACCTCCAGTTTATATGGTTTTATCTACTTTCTCTTATCCTGATTCTTTGTGACCAAGAATATGGTTTAGCAAGATAACTGGCTACAGAGAAAACCTTACCTATTCATGCAAGAGCAAAAGGGACTAGGAATGCTTACCTAGCTGCCAGGACCATCAATAGGTCAAGAAACACCCCCATCCCACTGCCATGTGATTTCCTGTGAAGCAGCCATTTCCCTTAACACCAGAGCAGACTATGCAGTGACAAGGCTCCAGGCAGATGTCTGGAGAAGATGTGAGTTTTCACAGCTTATGGTGTGAGCAGTGTAATAATGGTCCATGCCTTTGACTTGCCCTGTGAAGGCCTTGAGTGGGGGCAGTGATCTTGAGTAACTTTGTCTCACCTCAAGGAGATAGTGCTGGTTGGAGAATTCGAGAAAAGGGCCCACACAGTTTCCCAAAAACTGTGACTTTCGCTACCCTGGGCTGTGCGAGAGCCCCGCGTGGGGCGGCTTTAAAAAAATAAATAAATAAAAATAAAAAAACTGTGACTTTCTCATTTTCTGAGAGGCTTTTGAGATTCTGTAATATGGGAAATTTTCTAGTAAGTGACAGGGTTTCACCATGTTGGCCAGGCTGGTCTCGAACTCCTGACCTCAGGTGATCTGCCTGCCTCGGCCTCCCAAAGTGCTGAGATTACAGGCTTGAGCCACCGTGCCCAGCTGGAATCTTTTCATAACCTTCCCAAAACATCACACTTACCTGACATTAGCTGATAAAGTAAAAGATTACAGAGAAAATAATGTAATTGGTTTTTAAAATTTATATAAAATAACCATGACAAGAGAATATCCCTGAAGGATTCCATTTAAACATCAAAATTATCTCTTGCTACCCTGAATGAATTTTGATATTCATGCTGGATTATGTGTGGGTATGTGTGTGTGTGTGAGAGAGAGAGAGAGAGAGGGAGAGACAGAGAGAGGGAAAGTATAATAATCTGTTGCTATGCAGGTACTTGGTCCTTAGAAACTCCTCCTCAAGGTCTCATATTTGTAGAAGTAATATTAGTTTACTATTTGACAGAAAAAAACAATTTGCCTCTCTTGAAAATTCTACTTAGTGGCTATGAGCCCTGGATTTTTTTCATCTCTCTGTAGATCAACTTACCATTCTTTCCCTCACAGAGAGATAAAGTCTACCTCCCTAATGATTTGTAAAAAACTGACTAATAAGGAAAAAGGTAGCCGGACGCGGTGGCTCATGCATGTAATCCTAGCACTTTCAGAGGTAAAGCTGGGTGTATCACCTCAGGTCAGAAGTTCAAGACCAGCTTGGCCAACATAGTGAAACCTCGTCTCTAGCAAAAATACAAAAATTAACCAGGTGTGGCAGTGCATGCCTATAATCCCAGCCACTCGGGAGGCTGAGGCAGGAGAATCACTTGAACCCAGGAGGTGGAGGTTGCGATGAGCTGAGATTGTGCCATTGCACTCCAGCCTGGGGACAGAGTGAGACTCCATCTCAAAAAAAAAAAAAATAAGAAGAAGAAAAAGAAAAAGGCATTTGTATTCTATGCAGTCCTCTCAGGGAGCAACCAAGAAGAGAAAATGGGGGAAAGATCAATATGCCCAGAATCAGTGAGAAGACCCTGATTCTTACTGATTTCAGAGACATTTTTATTTATTAAACATGTCAAACAGAAAACAAAAGGTCAAGGTGGCTCTTTCTTTGGGCCCTTGGCAATGAATGTTGCCACCACTGCTCTGGGTGCAGAGCAGAAATGTAAGGCAAGGACAGTAGAGCCAGCACTGGACCAGTGGCCCGCTGGTTATGGACGGAAAATGGACTCATCTAAGTGGACAGGTAAGCCATTTTCACAGGCAACAACGATGTTTCTGAACCCCGCTGTGGCTCGGTACCGGCATGGAGGCCGGGGGGACCCTCCTATGTGCCTGCAAATGGTGACCTGGAAAGCAGACTTGCTTATTCTTTGGTTCCTGTTGTAAGGCTCTCCATTCTAATTTCCACAGATGGCCTTGATGCTGGCCTTGTTGCCATGAATAAAGGTGTTAATTTCTTTGCAGGGTGAGATCATGTTCCTTAACCTCATCATTTTTTCACAGTATTTGTCATTCCCGTTCTTTGTTTTGGGATCATAGTGCTGGTCCAGGAACTTGATGTACCTGACGTCATTTTGAGCCAGAGTCGGTGGGGTCAGACCCAGACCCAGAATGAAGACCAACAACAAAACGTGCAGGCCCATCACCATCTTTTCCAACACAGGCTCCTGCCAAGGGCAAAAGGAGATGTGGTAGGGGCAAGAACAGCATTGCCAAATTAGGCTAAAAGGACAGGAGCTTTGCTCTCTGACATGACATCATGAATCAGATCTTTTCTGCCACGAAATTATCTTTTCTTTTCCCTTCCTCATTAACCTCACACCTCTTGTCAATCCATTCCTCTGGAAATTTAATAGTTTCCTGAGCACAACCTCTAGCTCCGACCATTCTTTCCTAACCCTTAGAATCACTGAGTATTTCTCTATCAGTCGTAACATTACAAAATCCACTCTAATTCATTTATTAATTAATTGAATAACAAACCTTACATAAGTCCCTACTGGTACCAGGGACTGTGCTAGGTCCTGAGACACAATGACCATTAAGACATACCAAATGCCTCCCTAATAGGAAATGAGGTCTCCACAAGGAAAAGATGGGGGCTTCAATGTACTGAGATGAGATAGTAACACAGGAGGTGAGAGCTAAGAAGAGAGAATTTTAAGGGAGTGGTCCCCAACATTTTTGGCACCAGGGACCATTTTCATGGAAGATAGTATTTCCATGGAAGGGTAGGAAATGGTTTCAGGATGAAATTGTTCTAGCTCACATGATCAGGCATTAGATTCTCTTAAAGAATGCACAATCTAGATCCCTCACATGTGCAGTTCACAATAGGGTTCCAGCTCCTATGAGAATTGAATGCTGCCTGTTGATCTGACAGGAGGCGGAGCTCAGGCGGACAGGCCACAGATTGGAATTTGGGGACCCCTGTTTTAGGGAACCCTGAGCCCAGGGAAGGGTCAACCACAGAATTGTTTACAACAGGATTCTCGTTAATTAGCTAATGTGAAGAAAGCAGTTGAAAGCAGTTTTATCCTGAGTTGAAAGGAAGCAGATCTACTTCCCCAGGAAGTAGGTGGTTCATGGCCAGAGGTAAATTTCTTATGTACTATTTAGAAAGAAGAGGGAGGAGCATAGAAGACACACAATGTTTGGAAGATGGGTCTGGATCAACTCTTTTTTTCTGAGACGGGTCTTGCTCTACCACCCAGGCTGTAGTGCAGTGGTGCTATCTCAGCTCACTGCAACCTCTACCTCCCAGGTTCAAGCAATTCTCCTGCCTCAGCCTCCTGAGTAGCTGGGATTACAGGCACACACCACCATGTCCCGCTAATTTTTTTTTTAAGTAGAGGCAGGGTTTCACCATGTTGGCCAGGCTGGTCTTGAACTCCTGACCTTGTGATCTGCCTGCCTTGGTCTCCCAAAGTGCTGGGATTACAGGTGTCAGCCACTGTGCCCGGCCTGGAATCAACTCTTACAGAGAAGAAAGAGGAATTCATGCTTATTCTTAGGAGCTTCTCACATTGGAAGCAACTGAGATTATTTTAGAGAATATTTTCTAGTTTCTCCCGCATATGTACATATGCTGTTACACAACAGGCAAATGGTGGCACCATGTGGTTAAAAAAGCCTTAGACTTTTTCATCAAATCGAAGGCCATACAATTTGCTCTAATGATTTCTTAACATCTTTTCAAAAGAAGAAAGAGAAAAAGAGGATTCCTGTCATCACCTCTCAAGAGCTGTCAGTCTCAAACTCTAGAATGCACACATCCCAGGAATGGTGCATCAAACACACCTTTAGGTAAATACGGTGCTTCTTCCTGGAGCATAATTTTAACTCAATGACTGATCATTGAAAATAGAACTAAACAAATATGAATTATAACAAAACAGAAAGCAAATTTCTTATGAACTTTAAATATTCTACTGTTTATGAAATTTCAAGATTAGAGAATTGAAACGTACTTGGTATTTGTGACAAGTAGTTTCTGACTATATATATATAGTTTCTTTTTTTGCAACTGCATCTTCATTTTTTTTCAACTGCATCTGCATATATTTGTAATTCTTTGGACAATTTTTTTTTTTTTTTGAGATAGAGTCTCTGTAGCCAAGGCTGGAGTACAGTGATGCAATCTAGGCTCACTGCAACCTCTGCCTCCTGGGTTCAAGCAATTCTCCTGCCTCAGCCTCCTGAGTAGCTGGGATTACAGGCACGCGCCACCACACCTGGTTAATTTTTGTATTTTGGGTAGAGACGGGGTTTCACCATGTTGGTCAGGCTGGTTTCGAACTCCTGACCTCATGATCCACCGGCCTCGGCCTCCCATGTTGGGATTACAGGCATGAGCTGCTGCACCCGGCTGGACAAAATTTTAAAGGCCATTCAGAGCCTTTAAAAATCATTACAGATCTAATCCACATTATATCTAATATATATGAATGTCCCTATATATCTGACAATAAAAATAACTTTTCACTGTAAAATTTTACCTGATTTTTAGAATTTTGCTTTTTAAACTGTTTATGAGTAACTCATTGAATTTGTGATTGGCTATGATTTCTTGGTAGTCATCACACATACTAAGAAATTCTCACAAAGGGAGGAAATTACATTTAATCACATAATTACATTAAATTCCATTTAAGAATGTAATACAATTCTTAGGACCCCTAAAGTAAAAATAAATGGCACATTTCATAGACATTAAATTAATTGTTAACTTCTTATTTTGTGCTTCTCTTGTGTATAAGTCAATGAACATCTTCATATCAAATAGTTCTGTAGCCCTAGCAGGAGGTGCCAATGTTGTACAAGTTGTGGGGATATTGCGTTCACAGGAGGGAATCTGAGCTTAAAAAGGCCTTGGGTCCTAGCACTAGGCCTGTGGTATGGCTAGCTTCTTCTGAGAGCATGACCATGGATCTAGAAAGACACGGGACTCCAGTGTTCTGTGGTTACATGGGAAGGCATGTGACTGGGTGAGCAAAGTGGGCTGTCTTTCTAATTGGCATTTGGTATTGATTCCATTACAAATTATAATCTATAAACTTAATGGAAACATTTCCAGCTGCTATTTACTTCAGTATTGTGGAATGAAAAAATTCCTTAGCATATAATTTGGTATTCTTCAGCAGTGTATCAAATTTGTCTGCACTGACATTTGTCTATACTTAAGAGAGTTGCTACCTCTAAAAGTCTGAAATTCCATGGTGAAAGTGTGTTCTTGGGAGTTTATCAAGAAAGTGGTACATGATGGCAGAATGGAGAGCCAGCGCTAAAGGTGTAACAAGTATTCATTCGTGCAGCTGCTCCAAATACAGCTACCGGGCTGCCATGCCACCCATTTGCCACTTTCTTCACATTTACATCATGCTTTTCAGTCTCCTGGGTGTGTTTCCTGTTTCTAGTTTTTTGGAAGATCACATCAAAGTTTTATTAATTGGTAATCAACTAAGCCTCTTGCTCTGTAATAAACAAATACTGACTTCTAATGTTAAAGGTCTCCCTTATATACTCAACATCCTTCTGTCTGGTGCCGGAGTCCCAGAATTCAAAAATCAGGAAGCAGAACCAGGGCTGCTAGTACCTAAAAGAGTCATTAGGTGGCAGTGGTGGAATGTTACGAGTGTCTTCTCTAGGGCAGATGGTACTTGCAGGAGGTGCCAATGCTGTACAACTTGTGGGGATACTGCTGTTCACAGAAGGGAGTATGAGCTGGTGAGCCTGTTTAGAATCTCCGTCCAAACTCTCTGCGCTAGATATTAAGACCAAGAACACCTTACTAGATATACGTGCTAAAGCAAAAGCCGCAAAGCTCAGGATCTACCCGTAAGGATATCACAAAATAAAGACCGATCTGTTGTCAGGTTTCATGGGTGCCATTTCCAAACACGCCATTACCCATGTGATGCTGGGCAAACAACAGACTATTCACTTATTAGTGTTTCTTACTGATGTATATTCTACAGAACTCATATTATTCACCTTGAATCAACATGCTTGCTTCATAATAAATCCTCAATAATATTTTTAAAATCATTGACTTCATTTTTTCTCTCCAGGCCTAGGGTTGTTCATCAAGAAAATAAGAGAGTTGCTAGCTTTAAAAATCTGAAGTTTCATGGTTCTCATGAAGAATAATAGAGGCTTTGCTAGTTTCAATAGCAAAGGTCCAGTGACTCTCAGTTACAGAGACAAATTTTGTATAAGTTTAGTTGGGAGTGCAAGGCACCAACTGGAACAAGTAGATGACAGGGTGACCCGTAGCCCAATCTCACTAAGATGCATCATCCCATAAGGCTCAATGTGTAAGCTAAGCTCACATAACACTTCTAAATAAGGCACTGGACATCACAGGGGCTTTGCCTCCTAAAAAGCCACTTGCTTTTTGAGTATGAAAGCTCTCACGTCCCAGTCTGCAGAGGTAAAAGAGTATCTTCACTTCTGATTTGCAGAATATGCACATTCATTTTGCAACAAGTCAACTAAGTTTTGCTCGGGCTTTCTGCAATTTTGATTCCCTAAGACATCCAGGAACAAACTCCCAGCAAGCGTACACCAAAACCACCAATATCTAATATCTGCTCACTCACTCAAAACTTTCTCAATATATTCAATTCTAAATTTCTCAAAAGCAAGGCAAAATGGAATTGGGAGAAAACCAGTAAGAGACAGATTATTTGTGGTGTAAATGTGAACCCGCCTAAGCCAAGGGTGCAGAAGTCCTCTAGACATATCCTTCTAGACATATCCTATACCCAAATATGTAACTGTCGGTCAGCTCAGCTTTTTGTCAGTGGAATTAGTCCCAGCTGTTTTTTGTTTTGTTCTGTTTTTGAGAGACGGAGTTTTCTTGTTCTGTTGCCCAGGCTGGAGTGCAGTGGTGCGATCTAGGCTCACTGCAACCTCTGCCTCCCTGGTTAAGGCAATTCTCCTGCCTCAGCCTCCCGAGTAGCTGGGATTACAGGTGCCCACCACCACGCTCTGCTAATTTTTGTATTTTTGGTAGAGAAGGGGTTTCACCATGTTGGCCAGGCTGGTCTCAGACTCCTGACCTCAGGTCATCTGCCCACCTCGGCCTCCAAAAGTGGAAACACATCCTAAGATCACAAGAAGTCTGGGATTACAGGCATGAGCCATTGTGCCTGGCCCCAACTGTTCTTTAGAGTAACTTTACCTTCTGTCTCAAACTAATCTGCTAGTTTTCACAAGAATTAATATTCTCTCCCTCTCCCTACAGGCAAGGTTCAGTATTCAAGAGATTCATCAAATTTTACACACCAGGGAGTTAACTTGACAGTTTATGATGAGTAACTATGGTTATCATTTTAATAAATGTGGCTTCACGCTTTTATATAGCCCAGGGAAAAATCTCCCAAAGTGAGAGCCTAACACCAAAGGCATATTCATCCCTTTATCGCTTTTCCTTCTTTCTTCCCTCCAACCTGCCAGTGAGTCTTCTTTTGATCTTGGGATGTGTTCTACTTTGTTTTCAAAGAGCATCCAGGCCAGGCACAGTGGCTCAGGCCTGTAATACCAGCACTTTGAGAGGTCAAGGCAGGTGAATCATGAGGTCAGGAGATCAAGACCATCCTGGCCAACATGGTGAAACCCCATCTCTACTGAAAAGCAAAAAATCAGCTGGACATGGTGGCACGCGCCTGTAGTCCCAGCTACTCAGGAGGCTGAGGCAAAGCAGTTGCTTGAACCCGGGAGGCGGAGGCTGCAGTGAGCCAAGATGGTGCCACTGCATTCTAGCTGGGTGACAGAGCAAGACTCTGTCTCAAAAGGAAAAAAAATCCAAAACTGTTCTAAAAAAATAAATTAGCAGGAAAGTTAGAAGGAAACAGTGCTAAAAACACACTTTCTGTTTCTTTCCTTGTTAAGCCACATATAATGCCTGTAGCAGGGGTGAAGGACGGAGGATGGGGGAGGACTCCAGAGGCCCTTTGGCAAATGGCTCCCCCAGACCTTTGGGGGAGGTCTAGTGGAAGTTTAGGAGGGATTTCTAAATTTATCACAATTTAGAAATCCCTCCTAAACTTCCACTTGCTCCCTGTCTCACTAATTTCCCGTTATCCACATATAGGCCATCCCAAAGGAAACTGTTTTTGTTTTACACTTTAGAATCTGATCCATTTTCTTTTTAATTCATGAGCTTGAGCCCAGAGGCTTTAAAGGGGGGAAAATGGTTTCACTGAAATGGATGGATGACTAAAAATAATATATAAAACAAATAGAACAATAGATTAACAAGGAGGAAGAATCTTATGAAAATCTGGCAGTTTCCCTTCAACGGGAGATGGGTTCCAGCTGTTTGTTCCTTGAGATGCGTTCCAGCTGTGTGAACCTGGAGGCCTCTCCAGGTTCTGATTAAATAGTGTTCATAATAAGGGGGTGGAGAGAATAAAGCTAATGACTCCCACTCCTAGCAGGGACATGAAAACCCAGGACACTGCCCTTGAACAAACGACGAGGGTCATTCACCTTTTCCCTGGGCATGATTGAGTTAGATATTAACCAACCTGAATGGACTAGAGATTTGTTCTGGAAGGAAAAGTTTGAGAAACATGGCCTTCTGTTTAAAAGTTGCCTTTTTCTGCTGTCTGTGGTCCTTACTCTTGTCCATGGCAGGACTGAGGTTTCACTATTCACACATAATAGTCTGGATTAATAATATAGCATCTCTGGCCAGGTGCAGTGGCACACACCTGTAAATCCCAGTACTTACAGGTACTTACGGAGGCCAAGGTGGGTGGATCACAATGTCAAGAGATCAAGACCATCCTGGCCAACATGATGAAACCCTGTCTCTGCTAAAAACACAAAAATTATCTGGGCATGGTGGTGCACGCCTGTAGTCCCAGCTACTCAGGAAGCTGGGACAGGAAAATCACTTGAACCCGGGAGGTGCAGGTTGCAGTGAATCAAGATCATGCCACTGCACTCCAGCCTGGTGCCGGAGCAAGAATCTGTCTCAAAAAAAAAAAAAAAAAAAAAAAAAAAGCATCTCTGATCTTCTTGGGCCAACTCCAAGAACTGCTTTGGAAGATGTCACAGAGTAAGATATGGTCTTCCAGTACAGTAGGATACTTTTCCACTGTGCTTTCTATTTATCATTTATCATATCATATCATTTGGTTTCATGAAACGATGCTAAGCAGGTTATTCTATCGATTTCATAGAGCCAGGAAAGCACTTCTAGAGAAGGTCATGTGACAGCTATTAGTACACTGCCTGTGGTTGAGTTTGTATCCACTCAACCGCTGAGCTTCAACCCCCGAGAAGTAGGCTTGCCATGTTTCCTGGGCTGCTTCTTCCATCTTTACCTGTCCACAAGAGACTAACCCTGAACATTCCCTCTTCTAATTCTTGTAATGTAATTACAAAACTGCTTATCTCCACCATCACAGCAGGGCTGTAGATCCATTGCTTGCATAAAAACAGTGGGCCAAAGGTCACCAGGATCACTTTATAAATCTTATAGTTCCCAGTATCAGACAACAGCAGGATACCAACTGTTTCACAGACCCCCAGAGTTCGCCCACTGTAGTGTTGGATCTAGGACGGCGTTACCTTTTTAAAAATCCTCAATCCTCTGTTGTCATCTGCCTACCTCCAAGTATTCAGTCTGGTTGCTCTTGAGAAGCTGTCAAGAAAAGACAGCCTGCCTGCCCATAAAACAAATGCACTTGAAATCACAATAATTATAATATTCAGTGCAATCTTTCATTTTGTGAAGCTCTCACATACATAACTACCTTTAACTAGTACCAGGACTGTGTGAGCCAGGTATTATACAAATATGTTCTGCTCATGAGGAAACTCCAAGATCAAATAACAGATAAATGGTGGAGTTAGACTTTGAACCCTTCATAGGCAAGGAGAAAACTGACCCGTCTTTCCAGACTCAGCTCAAGCAACACCACCTCTGAGTCCCAAATGACCCTCCTCTGTCCCATCCAATCCCTGGAGGGGTTGCTCACTTCTTTCTTGCAGATTCACTGTACCCAGTACATATGCCCAATGAGACAAGCATGGAGTAGGGGTCCCAAGGTGACTGTATTGACTCGGTTTCAGGTATGTCAAAGTGTGTGTTTGAAAAGCTTGTGAGTCCAGCTGAGGGAAGCCTATTTGCATAAGAGTCTATGATGCCCCTGGGAAAGGATTCATCCTAATGGAAAAACATGATGAAGGGCAGGAGAAAGATACGAAGGCCAGAGAGCAGCGTTGGGAAAGGGGTTCAGTGTGTGCCATTCACATCCCCTTCTTACGCAGCTTCCTGGGCCCTAAGAGAGGACACTTCAATAAAAACTGGAATAAATAAAAAGGTTGTTTCCTGAAATCTCTGTACGATTCTGAAAACACATAGGAAGTCAGTGAAAAGAAACAGACCACAGGTTGACAGGGGAGGATGCAGGGACGGGGCAGAGTAAAGTACTTTCCCCCACATGAGGGTCCTCTTGGAATGAGGCAAGTCTGAACACAAGAGCTACAGCATGAGGCCAGACCATCTGCTCTCCCTGAAAGGAAGAGGACATGGGCATCTTTAGATGTTCTCAGCAGCACTGGTCCTTCTGTATGGCAGGGACAGATCTCACACAGGGAGCTGGAGCAGAAAAGGAGTAAAAAGGCAGCTTCATTGTGTAGGCTAAAGGGGTTAATTTGCAGGTACTTCTACATCCTGTGGGAACTTAAGCATGCTCAGAGAAGAGTGTGAGCTGATCTGGAGTTCTCATAACATGGCTGGGATGGATCTGGTTTTACTTCACCTTGCTGTAACCAGAGAAACCGGCCATTAACCATCACTCCTTTGTTAGTTAATTGATCTCACTGACTATTCTCAGAATTTAAAACAGTGACTAACATTTCATCCCAAATTTGTTTTTTGAGGTTTCAGTATGTTGCCAGGGCTCATCTGGAACTCCTGGGCTCAAGTGATCCTCCTGCCTCAGCCTCCTGAGTAGCTGAGATTACAAGCACACATTACCACACCCCACACTCAAACTGTTTTTGTGATTCCCTTCTTTCTAGGATGCACCATCTGATCTCACTTTGGAGACCTCACTCATGCGAAGTCTCCTGGCTTCTCTTAAAGGCTACAGACATAATTGGGTTTGGTAGTAGTTACAAAATAAGGTCATCATGATTCCCAGGCAGAGCAGAGAGTTTCCCAGGTTCCCAGCAAAGTGCTACTTACATCATTTATGGAATCCCACTGATATGCCTTCATTCTTGAGGTATTGGTCCTCACTCCAATGCATAAATCCTTAGGAGGGTAAACTTTCAACAGCTGTCTGTAATTTACACATCTTTAGGCATGTGCTTTAGAGCTCATCCTTAAGAACAGGTTTTAGTAACTGAAAGGGACTGAGGATTTGAGGAGAAAGAAAAGTGGACATCATGGGGAACCTAGGCGGGGATGAACTTCACTTGTTTTTCAGCTTTGTTGGGGCACCATCCTGCCTGAGCTTCACTTTTTTTCTTGTCCTCTTTCTTTCTCTCTGCAGCCCCAAGCAAATGTTGAGCTAAAAAGAAAAAGGTTAGCAGTGAGAAGAGGACTAAGCAAATGGCCTTAAACTGCTTTCCCTCAGTCCCTGGTGCCTCAGGGGTACTGGAGTCTTCTGGGAAGGAGCAGGCATGTCTCTGACCAGTACTGTAAACACTAAAGTTTGTTTTGCCAAATGCCAAAGTCCGAAGTGTTTCCAGAACAAAGACAAGCAATGGGAAGTGGGGCCCAGAGTGGGTCTCCTCCTGGCATCTGACAGAGTACTTAAATGTTCAGTTTCCTTCTGTGAGTACACATAGCATCTGTGAGTGGTAACTATTTTAAATTAATCACACATCACTTTTTAAACAGACTTTGAAGAGCTGAGCTCTAAAAAGTTATCAAACACTCATTTTTTAGGGAGGAGAGCCGACAGGCTCATTGCAACACCCAATTGCCTCAGCAGTCCTGGATGGATGCAGCAGCCAACTCCTACAGCCTAAGATAACTTGGTCAACAAAAATACCCGCTTTTGGGTGATTTACCAGAAAAGGACTGCTGCAATATACAATCCAATGCGCCTGCAATATGCAATCCAACGCGCCTGCATTATGCAATCCAACGCGCCTGCAATATGCAATCCAACGCGCCTGCATTATGCAATCCAACGCCCCTGCAATATGCAATCCAACGCGCCTGCAATATGCAATCCAACGCGCCTGCAATATGCAATCCAACGCGCCTGCATTATGCAATCCAACGCCCCTGCAATATACAATCCAACGCGCTTGCAATATGCAATCCAACGCGCCTGCATTATGCAATCCAACGCGCCTGCAATATGCAATCCAACGCCCCTGCAATATGCAATCCAACGCGCCTGCATTATGCAATCCAACGCGCCTGCATTATGCAATCCAACGCGCCTGCATTATGCAATCCAACGCGCCTGCATTATGCAATCCAACGCGCCTGCAATATGCAATCCAACGCGCCTGCAATGTACAATCCAACGCGCCTGCAATGTACAATCCAACGCGCCTGCATTATGCAATCCAACGCGCCTGCATTATGCAATCCAACGCGCCTGCATTATGCAATCCAACGCGCCTGCAATGTGCAATCCAACGCGCCTGCAATGTACAATCCAATGCGCCTGCAATATGCAATCCAATGCGCCCATGGCTTGAAGCACCAATTCAAGCACCAACTCACACAAAGAGTAGCCTCTGATTTTAGAGTTCTGCAGTAGTTCTGGGGTGGGGCAACCAGCAGCTTCTGAATATAGTCAGGTCCCTTCTGTGCCTCTGGGCCTTCACTGGACAACTTTTGGAGGATTCACAATCTGCTCACAATGGAAAAAGACAGTTTTTTTGTTTTTCTTTTAAACTTGGCACGAGAAAGTTTTATTGAAACAAAAAGTAGGGTTTGGGGGAAAAATTACTATTTCAGTAGAATGCATCTAGGCACACAGTCATTTGTGTTTTAAAATACAACAAGGAATTATATTCTATGATTAAGGAATATTGCATCTTTGTCAATAATTTTAATCCATATGAAGGAATTGCCAATTGCAAAAAAAAAAAAAATTATTTTAAAAATGTTCAGGCCGGGCATGGTGGCTCACACCTGTAATCCCAGCACTTTGGGAGGCAAAAGAGGGCAGATCACAAGGTCGAGAGTTCGAGACCAGCCTGGCCAAAATGGTGAAACCCCATCTGTACTAAAAATACAAAAATTAGCTGGCGTGGTGGCAGGCACCTGTAGTCCCAGATACTCAGGAGGCTGAGGCAGGAGAATAGCTTGAACCCGGGAGGTGGAGGTTGCAGTGAGCCAAGATCACACCACTGCACTCCAACCTGGGTGACAGAGTGAGACTCCATCTAAAAAAAAAAAAAAAAAAAGAAAAGAAAAAAATGTTCAGACCACTTTAACTTGAAAGTCATTCCCCTTTTCAGGAGATTTTTTTCTCTCTCTCCCTCAAGCCAATAATGTCCCTACACACAGACACAGAATGCATGGGTACTCTTTCCAAGGACTCTAGTGTTGGAGCACTTTCCTTCTTCATACAGAGTATATAGGTTTTTTTTTTTTTAGGACTAATTATAAAATTAGATGATGGGAGGAATGAACTAAGTAATTTCTAAATTTCCTCATTACTCTAACATTTTAGGTCTATAAACATGAAACTTATTCAATAACAGAAGTCACAGGTAAAGAAGGAAAAGCCCACATGAAAAGCAGAATCATGGCTCCAGGAAGCGACAACACTACTGATTGAAAGAGAGTGGGGACAAAGTCCTGCTGACATGCCTGTATTTCCACCAAAGGCAAAAATTAAACGTTTACTTTTTAACCAACTCCAGGCTTTGTGCCCATTCCCTCTTTGTCCCCATTCCTTCTTTCCCAAGTATTTCAGGAAATTTTTCTGAGAATAATTGTTTACAGAGAATTACAGAGAATCTGCTTAAATACAGATTAAATAAAAACTTCTAAAGAAGGATTTCATTGGCCTGCATTGGTCCACTTTTTCATCCATCTACTCTGAGTCACCGTGGCAAATGCTTCCAACAATAACTTGACAAACCTCTTACTCTTGCCTGCTTATAACCTGATTATCTGCCTTGAACAATAGCTAAAGCCATTCCTCTTTTCCTAGAATGTTTTTTTTTCCATCCTCTCTGCCAAACTATAGTTTATCTCCACATTACCAGAGTGCCTTGTGTCCTGTTACTAACATCACACCACTCCATGCAGTCACAGAACAAGAGTGGGAGGGACCTCTGAGACTGTCTATCCAACCCTTATATTAAAGAGGCAACTGAGGAACAGAGAAAGAGACAGGTATTGCTCAAGGAACTCATAGCATTTGTGGGACTAGAACCTTTACATGCACCACACAACTTTTTTAATTTTAGGAGTCTTACTCTGTCACCCAGGCTAGAATGCCCATCTAAATTTTGTATTTTCAGTAAAGACAGGGTTTCACTGTCTTGGCCAGGCTGATCTCGAACTCCTGACCTCCTGAACCACCCGCCTTGGCCTCCCAAAGTGCTGGCATGAGCCACCGCGCCAGGCCCACACAACTTTTATATTCCATACTAGTACTTTCTAGAAAATCAAAGCTAACTTTCAAGGTGCCACTGAAAGTTGCTGTTTAAAGGAAACCTACATTGACTATTACCATAAATTCAAAACATATTTTACTCTGCTTGTCATCAGTAAAAGAATTGCTTCAATTGAAGTGTATGTAATAAACCTATCCTCTTGCAAAACTAGTTAGTGGCTCTGTGGTTAATTACTCTTTGAAGACCTGAGGCTGCTTCTTGGAAGGTGGTCCTGTGCTGCAGATAATTATGTCACTTGGGTTTCTAGTGATTACATTATGACTTGATTCTAAGATTCTTACTGTCACGAGGGAGCGTCTTGGCTCATTTGAGATTTCCTTAGCCCCCTGAGTGGTGATGAAATTGTTTTTACTGTCCTTCCTTAATAAAGATGTTGCGCTTTACCCATGTGCTGCTGTTAGCGCTTGATGTGCTGTCTCAAAACGAGAAAAAGGAGGATCCCAACCTTCCAGTAGGAAGGCTTAGAGAAGAGGCTGTTGGCAAGTGTCTCTAAGAATTGCACAACACTGGCTGAGGGTGGGTTAAGAGTGGGGAGGCAGAGGAGAGTAAACAGAAAACAACAATCCCCAAATGTTAGTTATGCTTGCAAAAACTAAAGCCTGCTTCAAAAATCGGGTGATTAACCTGAATAAAAAGCAAAGCTTCCTTAGTTGTGGCAACTGCAGGCCTCCCAGGGCCGCCCTTAGGTCCCCCTCCGAGCCTTCTAACCAACAGAAGCGGCATCTCTGCCCAGCTGCGCAAAGTAAAAATTGGAGAGGGAATGTAAAGTCGTTAACTCATACAAGTACTGGACTTTCACCTTCCTCCCCATTCCTCCCTCTCCCAGCCCAGTCCCGCAAATGCTTCCCGGGGGAGCCCCAAACTGCCTCTACCAGGAAGGGACTCCCCGGCCAACCGTCCCTGATGAAGCTACCAAAGAGGAGGAAGAGCAGGAGTGTGAACCCACCTCGGCCTCAGAACAAGTCCGCAGAAATGGGCAGCACAGTGGAAAAAAGTTTTGTTTCTCAACCGCTTCTTCCTCCCTAGTTCGATGCTGGGAAGCTGGTAAGAAAACGCAAAGCTGTTCTTTGGAAACCTGCTTTGCATCTGGGTGGGGTTGGCGTGCGTCCTTGGGGTGAATGTGTGGACACGGACGCAGATGGGTGTGGCGTGAGGAGGGTCGGCCTGCGAGCCTCTGCGTAGCTGGGACCGCGCCCCGATTCTCTGAGGAGGCCCCGCCCTCCCTCCTGGATCCGCCTTTGGAGCTGGCGCCGCAGCAGCCCTCGCCCCGAGGCAGCAGGGGCAGCCCGGGCAAAACACAAACCTGAGACCCGCGCGCCCCTTCCTCAGCTGGAACCCAGAGGGCAGCAGCCGCGAGGGCACAGCCTCCACGGACAGCAGATGGCGGGAAACTGGCTTCTGTTTCCAAGAGCCAGGCGGCCCTTAGGAGACGACCCCTGGCTGAGCGTCCAGGAACCCATGAAACTTGGTCTTGACACTGCTCGGTAGCCCATCTGCCAAGTATTTAGTGCTGCTTTCTTGGCAGGACAGCCCAACGCGAGACAGTTTGTGTTTCAACTCTAACAAACTTTTTTCAGTACTTGTCAAAAGGGTATGAAAAAATAGTATTACTTGGGGCTCGTCCGGGATTTGAACCCGGGACCTCTCGCACCCAAAGCGAGAATCATACCCCTAGACCAACGAGCCACCTTGACAAGCTGCTCCTTCTTATCAAACTGAATTTCTCTTTTCCGCCAGCAACTGGCCTCCTGCTCTGAAGGTGGTTTTTTTTCCCCCTCTCTGTTGTGACATTTTCCTTTGGCCTTATTTAGTTATTCCTTCCACCTTTACCAAGTTTCACGTGTGGCTCTGGCCTTACCCTCGCTTATTCTCCTCGATACAGACGCAGGACGGGGTGAGAAGAGGCAGCTTTTTAGACTTTAGGTCACATGCTTGAATCTCACCGAGCCCAGGGTAGCGATTTAAGCCCCGTTAGAGTCTGGAGGGAACCTGGAGGGGACTGAGAGAGATCGAGGGCCGGAGCCGAGCTCAGTTGCAAGGCTGTAGGGTACTGAGCCTGAGGACAGGTGCGCGCTATGTATAATCCAGAAGCCAAAATATAACACACTTCAGAAAGATAATAGTGCCTCCCCTGCAACGGTTGGACCATTCGGGTCCACTGTCTTTCAGAAAGGTACCCGACTTTTCAAGACGGGACTAACGCAGCTCAACTCGTGGCTATTTCCTCCGGACCAGGGTAAAGGATAGAAAGAGATTTTCATCATGTCAACATACAGAGATTTATTGAGCAAACGGAGAGCAACTGCAAACCCCAAAACAGCAGCATCTCCTTCGAGCCGGAATCGAACCAGCGACCTAAGGATGACAACACAGCAAGTACTACAGTCCTCCGCTCTACCAGCTGAGCTATCGAAGGGAGCGCGGAAGTATACTTTCTGAAAATCCCTATTCAAGACATCCTTAACCAGAGACGGGAAAGAAAGTTCTTAATATCTGGAAAGCGATTACCGCAGAGTCGCAAAGCCGGCTTGTAAGACCGTCCTGCGTCCGAGGTTCTGAGGACAACCTTTCTAAAGCTGGATTCCTCCGCTCCACTGAGGGGCTCCCAAGCAGAGCAGGCGCCCCCGGAACCTGGGCATGCCGAGGCGGCACATCCTCTGGGCGCCCGACGGTTGTTGGCCTCACTGGGCGCGGAGCCAGGGGCCTCGCGGGCATGGATGTGTGTGTTTGTGTGTAAGGTGGGGACCAGCACCTGGGCTTCGGAGGACTAGGGTCTAAGGTAGTGGGGCCCACACAATTCTGATTGCGCAACTGTGAGCGCCGGAGAGGGCGGGCCTCCAGGCTCAGGCCCGGGCTCCCTGGTGCCCTCACTTCCTGCCCCCCCCCCAATCTCGGCTCTTCCGCTTGCAAGTCCACAGACCCGGGAGGCAGAGTGTGTGGAATGGAGCAGTAGTCCCCACTTTTTTGGCGCCAGGGACCGGTTTCGTGGAAGACAGTTTTCCACCCACAGTGGTTGGGGCGGGGGCGAGTTGAGGGATGGTCTTGGGATGAACGATTCCACCTCAGATCAGGCATCACTTAGATTCTCCTAAGAAGCGTGCAGTTTAGATCCCTGGCATGCGCAGTTCACAACAGGGTTCGCTCCTGTGAGATTCTAAGGTCACAGCTGATCTGGCAGGAGGCGGAGCTCGGGCTACCGGTATTGGTCGCCCCAGCTCGCCTCCTGCTGTGTGGCCCGGTTCCTAACAGGCCGTGGACCGGTACCGGTCCGCGGCCTGAGGGTTGGGAGCCCCTGAAATAGAGGACATGTGGGCAAACCCAATGTTTCCATGAGAATTCGCTTTTGGAGAAAATAATTTTAGCTCATTCAAAAGGAAGGCCACATTTTTCTGCGTCAGAATCAAATTTAGTGACCCAAGTCTCGCCCCTAAAGTCGGGCCCTTAATTTCCCAAAACCTCACTGGCACATGAAACCTTGCGGCACAGCGTGCATCTATCTTCCGGACGCCTAACCCGAGCAGCCACCGCTGGCTTTTCCCGTTTCAGAAGGGGAACGTTGATCACTCCAAATATTCCCAGACTCGGGGCTTAAGAATAGCTTAAGGGGTTATTCTCTCGCCTGGCCGCCCCCATTTCCCGCTCGGGTCACTGGTTCCGGCAGCCAGCCGGGCTCCCGCCGCCAGTCCGCAAGCCAGGGCGTCGCAGAAGCTGACGGTGATTCCCACCGCTGGTGTAATGGATTCCGCCGCAATTCCAGGCGACAAAGCAGCGTTACTACTTGAACCTAAAGGAAACGGTGTTTGGAAGCTCTGGACCGAGGAAAGAAGCTATAATTTGTCACATTTCCTTAGGTTTAGCTCAGAATGACGAACAAGGGAATTTTTTAAAGAAAAACCTGATTCAAGAAAGTAAACTTATGAGGCCCCAGCGAGATTTGAACTCGCGACCCCTGGTTTACAAGACCAGTGCTCTAACCCCTGAGCTATAGGGCCTCGCGGAAGTTTTTTCTCTTCCTTTTTTAGAAAAGGAAAAGATTCGCAGGGCCTCTGCTAATATCTGAGTATACAACTAAGTAAAACCTTGATGTTTCAATCCATTTCCCAACCACTAGAATTCAGTTTGCAGACTCAGTGTTTTTGCTGGGGATGGTGCAAAGTGAAGGCCAGTGACAGCGACCAGTACTATTCTAAGACTGGAGAAGTTTGCCCAACGCGACACAGTCTAACACAGAGAAAGATTCTCCGTTCCCCTACTTCAGACTGAAAATTAAGAACGGAAAATCAGCAAAGGAAGGAGCCCACCACAGTCCTCACTTGAAACTGCTGACATCCGCCTTTTGTTTCCTGCTTGACTCAGGACTTCGTACCAGCAGCTGCCTGCCTCTTCCAAGTTCCTTGGACGCAGAGACCTTTCTCACAGCTACAAGTCTCAGCGCCAGAGCAGGCATTCATTAATTCTCAGTTTAATTCATTCCTTCATTCAACAAATACTGCATTCCATTTCTGTGCTAGGCTCTGCACTAAGAACTAGGGATCCAGATATGATCTTTATCCTGAAGTCACTGTCACAGTCTTGTGGAACAAAAGAACTTTAGTTTTCAGGAAGGACAACAATGTAAAGTAGCTGTGCCAGGTGTAAAGGAGCAGTGACCATGCCAAGGTCCCCACACTTACAAAGTGAGCCATCCGGAGGGGTCTTGAAGAGAGCATTGGCCTGAGCTGCACTACGAAGGGAGGTTAAGACAGACAAAAATGGGAGCAGGTGGTTCCTGGTAGAATAAAATTACGGGCAAAGTCCGAAAGAAAGACTGAGGCATTCAAGGGAACACTGGCTGGGGCAGTAGGTGAGAAGAAAATAGAAATTAACCAAACATTGATGAGTTTGCGGAATGAATTGAAGGGAGGAGCAACCAGAGTCAGAAACACCAGTGATTGATTGGCATGGTGCAGACGCTCCAACGTAAAGCTGCAAAAGGGTAATCGTTATGGCACTGGAAAGGAAGGGATGAATGAGAGCGATGCAGCTAAGGGAGATTCTGCTGAACGTAAATATGAAGTACAATCAAAAGGAAAGAGAGGGGACCCTCAAAGGTGTCTTGAAGAAGCAAGATAATACTTGCAGAAAAAAGGAAGCCTACCTCTTCAGGGTATCTGGAGAGGCAGAGGGGTGATGCTAGGATTTAGGTAAGATGAAGATGGAGCAGTTGATGTGAATTGTGTGATAGCCAAAATACTCGTGTCTAGAGTTCTACGAATTGATAGATGAATTGATCAAACTGCATAACTCATCCATTAAGTTAGGAGTTCTACGGGTTATGCACTCTTGAAGCAAAAGAATACAGAGAAAACAGCCGAGACTAGAACATAAGCTTTGAATAGCCCTGTTATAGGTGTTTGTTCTATTAGTGCGTTTCCAACATATTTTAAAAATTCTCCTTACATGTGGCTATTTCACATACTATAAGTCTGTCCTAGAACACTTGCTTTTCCAGCTTGCAGCTGGGAATAGGCATGGGACCTAGGCTCCATCAATCAGATGCATCACCCATGGAAGCTTGACATTTAGAAACAAAACAGGAGTACATGATACCATAGGGAAAACCCATGTTTTTCCAAATATGGTATCAGTGTCAAGTTTTTGAGTATGGGTTTTCTTAAATCCATATACTGCTGTTTTTCTTTAGTTCTGGAAAATTCTCAGTCATTGTATTAGTTTTCTAGGGCTGCCATAATAAAATACTACAGACTAACTGACTTAACTGAAATTCATTTTCTCATAGTGCTGGAGGTCAAAAATCCAAGATTAAGGTGTTGGCAGGTTTTGTTCCTTCTGAGGCCTCTCTCCTTCACTTAGAGATGGCGGCCCTCCACACATGGCTGTCCCTCTGTGTGTCCCCACCCCAGTGCCTCTCTTTGTGTCCAAATTTACTCCCCTTATAGGGACACTACTCAGGTTGGATTAGGGCCCATCCTGAAGGCCTCATTTTAATGTAATCACCTATGTAAATGCCCTATCTCCAAATACAGTTACATTCTGAGGTACTAGGGATCAGGGCTTCAACATATGAATTTAGTGGGAATACATTTTAGCTAATAGTAGCCGTTATCTTCTCCTATATTTTTTGTTTGTTTGTTTGTTTTTAGGCTAGTCAAGTGAAGCAGTGGAACTGGAAGGAACAAAGAGATCTGTAACTGGTTGTGATCAATTAGTTGTAAACACCACTGCACTCAGACCAGCCAGCCTCTTATATTGTTTTTACTCTATTTTTTTCTCTCTTTTTGGAACTGAGATTAAACATCTATTAGAGCTTCATACCTTGTCTTCCATTTCTTTTAACCTCTCTTCCATATTTTTTTGTCTTTTTCTCTCTATTGCATTCTGGATAACGTTTTCTTACCTGTAATACCAATCAGTGGCTGGGCATGGTGGCTCATACCTGTAATCCCAGCACCTTGGGAGGCTGAGGCGAGTGGATCACGAGGTCATGAGTTCAAGACCAGCCTGGACAACATGCTGAAATCCCGTCTCTACTAAAAATACAGAAATTATCTGTCTGTAATCCCAGCTACTTAGGAGGCTGGGGCAGGAGCATTGCTTGAAACCGGGAGGCAGAGATTGCAGTGAGTTGAGATCATGCCACTGCACTGCAGCCTGGATGGCAGAGCGAAACTCAGTCTCAAAAAACAAACAAACAAACAAAAAAAACACTAATCAGTAATTCTCTCTACATCTCTGCTTAATTAGCTGTTAGATATCCCCATTAAGTCATTTATTTTGGTTAAAATGTAATTTCCCATTCTAGAAGTTCTAGTTGTTTTTCAAAACTACTAGGCCAAATTTTTTTTATTTCCTATTTTTTGCAGATATTTTCCAGCTTGTCTTTTATTTCCTTAAGCACAGTAATTATAGTCATTTTAATATATATTACTGATACTCCTAATATCTGAATTTTATGCTATGTTGTTTTGTCAATTCATGTTCTTTTGTTTTCTTATAATATTGGTCATCTTTGAATGTGTACTGCTTGATGTCTTTGCAAAATTACATGCAGTGAGTTTTTGAAGACAAGATGAAGGTTATCTTCCTTTAAAAAATATATATTACTTTTTTTCTCCCAGGCACTTGGTGCTCTATCAGCCCAAGAGGACCCGAAACAACATTCATGGCCAGGCATTCTCTGGACCTCCAAGATATGTAAACGCAAGCTGCAAATCAGAATACTGACCTGTGGTCACAGCTTCTCAGAAAAAGTCATCACATTTTCTGTTTCTCTTTGCTAAGCTCAACTTATTTCTGCTGAACTCCACAACAATTACTAGAAGTAGGAGAACAGATATAGGTCTGCTTCTTGTTTGGCCTTACCTTAGGGCAATATCTCTTTGGAGTCCCAACTTAATATTGGGAGAGTGTCTTGCTTTGTGAAACGTCAATTTCTGATAATTTCTGATAGTTCATTTCTAGTACATACAAACATACATACATACATATATATATATATATATATTTACAATTTATAAAATAATATATGCCAAGGCTGGCCAACATAGCAAAGCTCCATTTCTACAAAAAATGTTTTTAAAAAAATTATCCGGGTGAGGCTGGGTGAGGTGGCTCATGCCTGTAATCCCAGCACTTTGGGAGGCCGAGGTGGGTGGAACAACGGAGGTCAGGAGTTCGAGACCAGCTTGGCCAATATGGTAAAACCCTGTCTCTACTAATAATACAAAAAAATTACTTGGGCATGGTGGCACATGCCTGTAATCCCAGCTACCTGGGAGGCTAAGGCAAGAGAATTGCCTGAACCTGGGAGGCGGAAGTTGCAGTGAGTTGAAATTGCACCATTGCACTCCAGCCTGGGCAACAAAAGCAAAACTCCATCTCAAAAAATAAATAAATAAAATAAAAATAAATTATCCAGGTGTGCTGGTGAGTGCCTGTATTCCTAGCTACTCAGGAGGCTGAGGCAGGAGTTAAGACTACACCACTACATTCCGGCTCAGGAAACAAAATGGGAATCTGTCTCAAAAAAGAGAGAAAAAAAAAAAGAAAAGAAAAAGAAAAAATATATACACACCCACACATATGCGCACAATTAATTTTTCTTTTTCTTTTTTTTTTTTTTTTGAGACAGAGTCTCACTCCGTCACCAGTCGCCAAGTTGGAGTGCAGTGGCGCGATCTTGGCTCACTGCAACCTCCGCCTCCCAGGTTCAAGCAATTCTCCTGCCTCAGCCTCCCGAGTAGCTGGGACTACAGGCGCGCGCCACCACGCCCAGCTAATTTTTTGTATTTTTAGTAGAGACAGGGTTTCACCATGTTGGCCAGGATGGTCTCGATTTCTTGACCTCGTGATCCGCCCGCCTCGGCCTCCCAGAGTGCTGGGATTACAGGCGTGAGCCACTGCGCCCGGCCCACACAATTAATTTTTAATATTTATCTTGTATCTTGCAACTTCACTAAATTCATTTTTAATTTTTGTCTTAGTCCCTTTGTGCTACTGTAACAAAATACCCGAGACTGGGTAATTTATAAATAATAGAAATTTATTTCTTATAGTTCTGAAGTCTAAAATTAGGGTGTTGGCGGTGTCGGTGTCTGGGGAGGGCTTGGTCTCTACTTCCAAGATGGTGCCTTGAAGGCTGTGTTTTCCTAAGGGGATGAACACTGTGTTCTCACATGGTGGAAGGGATGGGAAGGCAAAAGGAGCCTAGTTAGTTCCCTCCAGCCCTTTTATAAGGTCTTAATACCATTTACTAGAAACCCTAATAATTTAATCACCTCCTAAAGGCCTCACCTCTCACTACTTGTTGCATTGGGGGCTGTGTTTCAACATGAATTTTGGAGGGGACGCAAATATTCAAACCATAGCAATTATAGAAGCTTTCTGTAGATTGCATAGGATTTTTTTTTTCATAGACTTTCATGTTTTCTCGGAATAAAACAGTTTTACTTCATCATTTAAACATGGATGACTTCCATTTTAATTTTTTTGCATTACTCAATGTTCAAGAATCTCCATACACTGCTGATGACAGTAGTGAAAGCAGAGGTCATTGCTTGTCCTAATCTTACAGGGAAGACATTCAGTCTTTCATCATTATGTATGTTGTTAGCTGAAAGTTTTTCATAGGTGCCCTTTATCAGATTGAGAAAAGACCCTTCTATTTCTAATTTGCTGAGAGTTTATGAGTCCAGTTAAACCTCTTTTTCATCCCAGTCTTGGGTATGTCTTTATCAGCAGCGTGAAAACGGACTAATACACTTGCCCTACTTCAGAAAGAGGCAGCCTCTGGGGGCAAAAAAAAATTTTTGGTCGGTTTGCAGAGGAGAGCCAAGCCCCAGGGGGGGCACTGGGGAGGAAGGGTATCGCAGTGCATCTGCAAGCCCTGGGCGAGATCTTCTCACCTAGTCCCATTTGTTCTCACTCTCACTTCCTGCACACTTTAATGCGCCAAAAGGTGAGCATAGGACACTGTGGGGGAAAATAAGCGGGGGCACGTCGAGAGGATGTGCATGTGTGTGGTGGCGGGGAAGGGAGTAGGAGGGCCAGAGTCTTATGCAAAGACTTCCAGCAGACCCTGAAGCTGGTTTGCGGATAGTGGCCGCCCACCCAGAATCTTTCCGGGTTCTTGTTTCGTCCTCCAGCAACCTCTGTCCCTTAGGATCCACCCATCCACCTCGCCCAGCCCTCTGCCCGAGCCCTCTCACCCTCTTATTTTCTTTCACTGAGGGCTGCATCCTCACTTGTAAACAGGGAGATGCACAAGTGGAGGAAGGCCCCAGGTGAGAGCCTCCAGTCCTGGATCTTGGCTATCAGCGCCGCGGGACGCGAGGAAACCCCACCCAGAAGATTTGCTCCGCCCCGAAACGGGCGCGGTGGCGACCGGCGCAGGATTCTCTTTTAGGGCGGGTTCCAATCAACTCAAAGTGTGTTGGACCTCCAGCGTTCCAGGGACTTGGCTTCCCCATTTGCAGAAAATCCAATGACCCAGCTCTCAGAATGTGCATCCTTCGATAGCTCAGCTGGTAGAGCGGAGGACTGTAGATTGTATAGTTATCTGTGGACATCCTTAGGTCGCTGGTTCGATTCCGGCTCGAAGGAAATGCGACATACTTTTGCACGCAATGCTACCTGGTGCTTGGTCAAAGGCCCTGCAGTCTCGAACTAGTATCCACCCACACTCTCCCAGTCAAAACCCAGAGAAACCTGTCCTGATCACCTGGCTTTCCACACCTGTACTGTGGCCAGGAAACATGCCCGCAAGCTCACTCATTCTCCCCATAGTCCACGGACCTGCACTCTTAGGCGCAAAGCGCCCCTTGCTTCTGCATTGTGACCCAGTTAGCCCCTCTCCGCCACACCCTTTGCACCCCCACCTTTCAGAGCTCTTTCACTTTTATTCACAGACTGCTCTGGGTCCTAAGGGCCACCTGGCAACACTGTACTCCTGGTTGATAGATATCTTAATCTATCAAACTAGTAGGTCCACCATCAAGTCCCAGAAGGTCAAGCCTACTGGAAGAGAAAAGGGTCAGAGGCAACTGTGACATCCTCAGAAAAAAAAACATGCTGTCTATGCTCTGTCTCTGTCTCTCTGTCTCTCTCTGTCTCTCTGTCTCTCTCACTCTATTTCTCTGACTCTATTTCTCTCATTATCTCTTGCTTGTAATGTATAGATGTATACAGACAGAAAATGTTCATTTTTATTTTGTTTTGTCTATTTGTGGGAAAGAGCTGCCACCCTGAGATTTTCTTAATGAGCAGGGCTTCCACTGGCTCCATAACGTTTTCCTTCAGGTTGAGGACAAGAGTGTGCCTCCTTCCCACGTACACCAAACCTCACATTTCCTGAGCCTTCACACCCTTTAATGTTGCTACAGCAGCCTTTGGGCTCCTGCTGGAAGAAGAAAGATATCTTCCACTCATTTCAAAGTCTGCAAAAACACCTACACCAAGTGTCTTGGTAGTTGTGAGGGTGTGGGAGAGGGAAAGAGAGCATAAAAGGGCAGACTTGGAAAGAACTTCAGTGACCTGGGAGAGTCGGGGGCTGTTGGGTCCATGGCTGGGAGCAGAATTGAAGCATGGGTGGCAGCTGCCACCCTGCAGAGGCACACAAGTTCCCCTCCTTAGGCCACTGGCTTGTTGCAACTGAGCAGCAGGCTAACTTTTGTCTAGGGGCTCTGGAGGCACAGTTGGAAAGTTGCAGCTTCTACAAGAGGAAGATTCCTAGGCACAATCTGAGAGCATGAAGCAGGAAATGGGCTCAACTTTCACCAACCAAGTGGGGCTTCACCTCTGGGAAGATGAAGTGGGTTCATCAAAGTATGGGCCAGAGAGGCACCGCAATGTGTGTCCCTGGTCTCATCCTATGCTCTGGGAAAAAAATCTCCAGACACTTGATGTACAGATGAAAGTTATAGAGAGCACTCCAAGCAAAACAGTGATGGAAATTTGGTTCTCAGGGGGCTTCTAGGAACCTGGTGGCCATTCTCCCCTACCCAATGGGCATAACTGCTTTTTCACTCTGTATCTCAAACTGGAGACTACACATGTCTTCCTCTCCTAGAAAGCAGCTCCTGTTCTCCACCTACAACCTATTCCCCACCTCCACTCCTCTTCTCTGCTGTGTCAACCTTTCCAGCTTCCCACTGCTAATGGAAAGGGGTGGAGCTGCGGACTCACCAGGGCCCCAGCAACATTCTGTAGCTCTGCAGCCACAGAGAGATCCCAGCCTAGAATGACATTACTGCAGAGATCAGCAAACAGAGACCAAAGTAGAACGTTTGGTCTACACTGGATGTGTCCATGATGAGATGTGATGGTACCAGGTTTTTTGGAACCTAGGCTTGGTGCTTTGAAGGAAAAAGCAGAGGTGAGCCATTGAGTGGTGTTCAGTCATCAGCAAGTGTGGGTGATCCCTGACCCTGACTTTTCCTCTATAAACTCAGTAAAAGGTGGATCCTTTGGTTTCGGCTTGCTGTGCCACTGGTACCCGTTTCACTGTTTGTGTGGGTGATGAGTGATCTTGGGATAGTGGACACACACCATATAGGATCTGAAACCTTGGTAACGATTTGGGGCCTAGGTAAGGGGTCCAAAGCTCACCTTGTGTCCTCTATTGACCCCTTTCCCTTTCCAGGAGCCCCTTCTTCAGAAAGCAACAGCCTCTGGCAAAGAATTCTTGGTCAGTTTGCAGAGAGGTGGATCAAAGCTTTTAGGCCGGCCCTTGGGGTTAGAGGTAGTGAGTATTGTAAGGCCGATAGCCTCGCCAGGAGTCGGATGGACAATACTCACCCCCTCCGCACCTGATAACACTTATCAGGAGGCCGGACGTCCTACTGGCGCCTGCCTTCTCCATGCAGGCTCCCCACACCCACTCCTGCATTCCACCCCTAGCCCACACTCAGCACTAAATCATACTGTCAGCCCAAAATTCAAAAATCCCGCCGAGAGCCTGACCAATGGCAGCTCGCCAAGTCTGGGTCCAGTCTGTCTCTCTGACCAATACAGGTGCCCATGCTTTGTTACCTTCTCCAGCCCACCTGTCCATAGCCCTGCTAGACTACCAATGGCAACTTGCCAAGTCCAGGTCCAGTCTCTCTATGACCAATGCAGTTGCCCATGCTTTGTTTCCCCACTGACCAATCTATTGCCCTCACCCCCTATAAAACCCCACGCCCAGAACGGCCGGGAGCGACTTCTCTGGCCTCTCTCTCTCTCTCTCCCTCCCCCGGGGCCACAGAACCTCGCCCGGGAGCTAAATAAACTGGAATTTAATTTGTCTCGTGCTGGCCTCAGTTTCCTCATTTTAAACTCGGCAATATCCTTACAAGAAT
>CAUYLG010006152.1:0-124862 GCA_963573385.1 Cacajao melanocephalus | reverse complement strand
GATCACTCGAGGCCAGGAGTTTGAGACCAGCCTGGGCAACATGGTGAAACTCAGTTAAAAAAAATTAGGCTAAGCATGGTGGCTCACAACCGTAATCCCAGCACTTTGGGAGGCTGAGGCAGGCGGATCACTTGAGCTCACAAGTTTAAGACCAACCTGGGCAACACGGAGGACCCTGTCTGTAGCTGTCTCTACAAAAAATACCCAAATTAGCTATGCATGGTGGTGCACACCTGTAGTCCCAGCTACCAGGGAGGCTGAGGTGGGAAGATGGCTTGAGCCCAGGAGGCGTAGGTTGCAGTGAGCCGAGATTGTGCCACTGCACTCCAGCCTGGGGGTCAAGAGCGAAACTCTGGAAAGAAAGAAAAGAAAGGAGGGAGAAAGGGAGAGGGGAAAGGGAAAGAGAAGAAGGGAGGGAGGGAAAGAGAGAGGGAAAGAAAAGAAAATGAAAAAAGAATGGTTCTGAAAAGAGCACTGAACAATTTACAACAGTATTTATCAAAAAATTTCATTTTTAACTTGGTTATTTACATTTCATTATCAATTTTCCCACAAGCAAAGTATTACAGATGGTCATGTTTCTGAACTACTATACTATAAAAGAAAAAGAGAATGATATAGAGGAAAAGCAATGAACTGGCATTCTTCTCTACCTGCCACTCACCAGCTTTGTGACTGAACAAATTTCTTAATTTCTCTGAACCTGTTTCCTTTTATCTTGTTTCAGGATAGTATCTGTCTAATCTTGGATCCAATGAGTCAAAAGCTCTTTGAAAAGTGTGTTTCACACAGAAAATACTCATCCAGAGACATGGCTCTGCTAGAAAATGGAGATACAAGAATAACACACACCTTTGCAAAAGACAATTACAACACAGCATACCCTGCTGTAACAGATGAAAGCCCAAGTGTGGTGAGATCACACTAGCTAGCAATTAAAGAGGGTGGAGGAGAGACCCTGGTGGGTGGCTATCTGGGAACACATTCAAAAAGAAACATCTGATCTAATCAGAGGGACAGACTGAAAAGTACAGGATCAGAAATATACATTAGGACAGCATTACACTTACAAAAAATGCCATGTATTAGAAAAGTGTTACATGCTCCTTTATTACAGTTGTACACATTTCTCTTTTCCCTGACTAATAATGCCAATTGTCAACCTAGATTTTTGTTTGTTTTGTTTCGTTTGTTTTTTGAGATGAGGTTTGCTCTTCTTGTCCAGGCTGGAGTGCAATGGCGTGATCTCGGCTCACACAACCTCCACCTCCTGGGTTCAAGCAATTCTCCTGCCTCAGCCTCCCAAGTAGCTGGGATTACAGGCATGCACCACCACACCTGGCTAATTTTATATTTTTAGTAGAGACGGGGTTTCTCCATGTTGGTCAGGCTGGTCTCGAACTCTTGATCTCAAGTATTCCACCCGCCTCAGCCTCCCAAAATGCTCGGATTACAGGCATGCGCCACTGCCAATCTAGTTTTAAAGACATGAATTACCAACAAATAATCAAGGCTTGGAATCTGTTCAAGGGAAAAAGAAAAAACAAACTCTGGGCATCTCAAGTAGACAAATAGTTACTTAGTACTCTGCTGTTCAAAGTGTCCATAAGCCAGCAGTATCTGCATCACCTATGAGCTTATTAGAAATACACTCGCAGAATCCCAGACTTACTGCATCAGAAATTGCATTTTAAAAGGTCCCCAGGTGATGTGTGTGTTTAAGTTTGAGAAGTACTGACACAGGGGTCTACTAGTTGATTTCTTGAAGTCCTCAGCTAAACCAAGCTGCAATCTACAGGGACTATTAAGAACTAGATAGACTTTCACAATTTCAAACATTGTTTTAGTGGATGGAAATAAAATAAGACATTTTACAGAAGTCTTTAAAATAGGTAGGATCCATGAGGATATAAGGTTTTCCTTGCTGATGTCATTAGTAAAAAAACATCTTGTGATATTTCATCGTTTCCAGGTGTGGCATCCTGCTCCCCAAACATTGTTCCCTCAAGTCCTGTTTTTTCCTACAGCTCTGTGCCCTGACAATACCCTTTTCTACTGTAGTTCTAGAAACAGATCAGAATAGGGGACTCAGAAAAGGAAAAGCTGAGGATTATTAATTCATTTCATTTTTTAAATCCAGGGTCAGCCCTTTTAAACCTTCAGTTGAATACAAAACATCTGAGAAGTTTTTCCACATATGACCCGAGAGGCATTTTTTGCTAGCGGTCAAAGAAAAAGGACAAAGAACTACCCCAAAAACGGTTTGAATGAACTATGACCAGAAGCTAGTTTTGAATGACGCTGATTTTCTATACCTCTAACTTTGTATTATCTAACAAGAAATCTACTTTCATTTTCTCCATGATCTCCAGTAACAATACAACACTGCAGTCAAGTCACCACAAAGCAACTGTAAATAAAAACACACTTATCCCCAACTCCTATAAAATCAGTGCCTAGATGATAAGAAATCAACTATACCTACTTGATTACAGACTTTACAAAATTAAATTCAAACTAATTAAATAATATCCCATATAGTCCCAAAATCTTCTTGTTCACTACAAATGAGCCAAATGAATGTGGAAACAAGATAGAAGTTACATCACTCAAACAGATACTAAATGCTCCTCTCTGCAAAGTTTAGCTATCCTAGACCATAAATTCAAACATACCATGTGCCTCCTGAAAGAAAAAATTAAGCTGATATGCCAATATATTACAGACCCACATACAACTCCCAGACAAAATGTTCAACATGTAGTGAGAAAAATCTTATCAGAAAGATTTACAATGATGCAACCACTCCAGAATCCTTAACTCCCAGAAAAGTTGCAAAGAATCTTACGTTGAAGATTACCCTTTTCTTAATTCCCAATCATACTACAGTAAATTTTCTATTCCTCTAATGTAGGTGGAACTAGGGAACAAAGGATGAATAATCAAAGGCAACCCAGTTATCCCTCTGATAAATACAAGACTTTTTTTTAAGTACAAAAATACATCAGACACAAAAATATAGAGCAGGCTGGGTGCGGTGGCTCACACTTGTAATACCAGCACTTTGAGAGGTCAAAGCTATGGATCACTTGAGGTCGGTCGGGTGTGCAAGACCAGCCTGGCCAACATGGTGAAACCCCATCTCTACTAAAAATACAAAAGTTAGCCAGGTTTGGTGGCACACGCCTATAATTCCAGCTACTCAGGAGGATGAGGCAGGAGAATCGCTTGAACCCAGGAGACGGAGGTTGCAGTGAGCTGAGATCACACCACTGCACTCCAGCCTGGGCCACAGAGTGAGACTCTGTCTCCCAAAAAAAAAAAAAGTCTGTGTGTCTGTGTGTCTGTGTGTGTGTGTGTCTGTGTGTGTCTGTGTGTGTGTAACACCTATGCCCTCAACATGGGGTATGTTTAATACACAGAACATTACCAAAATACTTAAATGCCCCTGATGTACTTCCACCAATTGTGCTCTCCACTCCCTTCACCATAAGGATGTCTACTCCCTCAAATTCAGTGTTTATCATTACCTTTTTGTGGCGTACTTTTACCGCATATGTACATATCCCTAAACCAATGAGTCTCAATTGGGAGCAATTATGCCCCCCACAAGAGGACATCTGATAATGTCTGGAGATATTGTGGGTTGTCACAAGGGGGTGGGGTACTATTGCATCTAATGGGTAGAGGCCAGGGATGCCTGCCTACAATGCACAGGACATTCCTATAACAAAAAATTGTCCTATCCAGTTCAAAATGTCAATAGTGCCAAGACTGCAAAACCCTACCCTAAAATAGTTTGGTTCTGCACTTTAATATACCATATAAAGTGAATTGCAAGCTTTTCTTTTGCAACTTGCTTTATTTGCTTAACATTAACTTTCTCTTCTATACAGTAGTACACTATACAAATTCAAACAAGTTATCCTTTCTCCTGTTAATGTACATTTAAGTTTTTTCCAATTTTCTCCTTTTACATGCAACACTGCCATGAACATTCTTTGTTAAATTTTATTTTATTTCTCTCAAAACCATAGTAACTGCTGTGAACATTCTCATACAAGCCTCTATGGGCTCAAATAGACATTCTTTCTAGGGCAGTGACTTTCAAAGTGTTGTTCTTCAACCTCTAGGGAAATCCTCAAGACCCTTTGAGGGGCTTCACGAAGTAAAGAGTATCTTCACAATAATATTTAAGATATTAGTTACCTTTTTCATACTAGCATCACATTGCTGGTACAAAAGCAACAATGGGTAAAACTGCTGCTGACTTAGCTGAGTTAACACCATCACTAATGAGACATATGGATACTATGCACCTCCTGGTATGATGCACTAACAAGGGCAAAACATCATTTCTATGGTATTCTTGCCAAAAACACATAATCTGAATTTAATAAGGAAGAAGCAGCAGAAACACCCGATTTGAGAGATAACAAGATTGTTTTTTCATTACCCTGACACTGACTAAAGACTGAAGAACTGGTCCAGACTGGAAGAGACTACTAAATGCAATGTGTAATCTTGGATCAGAAAAAGAATATTAGTAGGACAATCAATGAATCTGAATAAGGTCTATGGATTAGTTAATACAGTATTACCATATTAGTGTTATTTTTCTGGTTTTGATCATTGTACTTGGTAAGATATTAACAGCTGAAGAGGATGGGTAAAGGGCAAAAGAAAATTCTTAGTTTTGTCATTTTTTTGGAAGACTACAATTGTTTCAAAAAGAAAAGGTAATTTTTAAAATTTTAATATGCAAACAAATATCAAGTACTTAATATTGAGTAAATCTTGTACAATGTAATAAAATGTCAGTGAACAATTATTAAATATTTTGAAGAAAAAAGAAAACACTGAAAGTAATATAATAGTTCTGGGGCAAAACAAGAGCCAGGAGCTTAGAATTTTGTTCAATTCTTTAAAAAAAAAAAAAACCTGAAGAATATGAACCATAGAAATTAAAATATATTTCAGTAAGTATTTTACATGAAGGTTGGCTATCCTGCATCTATCCTGCCCTTAAAATGTTTGTTAAAAGATGAGATGAACAAGATAAACCACTACATATAACCAATTATGTACAAAATTATCTTATTAATTAAACTAAGATTCTAAAAGTTACTTCTGAAAAACATCTACTTTTACATTAAGATAAAATACAACTATTAATATGACAGATACACCCCATACTACAAACATATAGATAACATTAATATACCTTCAAAAATCACTGTAGTAAACAACTTGTTACACTTTAACCTAGATACTTAAATTCCCTCATAGAGCTACAATTACTGATCCCAAAAGCTCCTCCAAATAAGAGTTGTGCTGTAATCCCAGCACTTTGGGAGGCCAAGGCAGGTGGATCACTTGAGGTCAGGAGTTCAAGACCAGCCTGGCCAACATGGTGAAACCTTGTCTCTACTAAAAATACAAAAATTAGCTGGGGGTGGTGGAAGGCACCTGTAATCCCAGCTACTTGGGAGGCTGAGACAGGAGAATCGCTTGAACCAGGGAGGCAGAGATGGCAGTGAGCCAAGATCGCACCATTGCACTCCAGCCTGGGCAACAACAGTGAAACTCCATCACAAAAAAGAGAGTTGTGGTCAGACTCTAGCTTGAGCTAGCATGACAAAACTTCAAGACAGCAGTTGAAGGAACAAAACCCTGTCTCAAAAAAAAAAAAAAAGAGTATGCAGAAATTAGGCACAGGCCTCAAACACTGCTGCTGGCAGTGTCAGCTCATAAAATATTATCAAAGAGCAATTAGTCAATATCTACCAAAATGTTAAATATGTGCAAGGTTTTTATGCAGCAATTCTACTTCTGCAGATACTCAGCACATATGCACAAGGATATATGTACAAGGATTTATTCACTGCATCACTGCAAAGAAAACATGAAATAATAAAATGCCCATCAATAAAGTACTGGTTAGACAAATTACTGTATCCAATTAGTGGAATACTATGTAGCCATGAAACAATGGAACAATCACCAATATGACTTAGTGAAAGAAACAAGAGTGCAGAGGAGTGAATATAGTTTATTATCATTTGTACTTAAAGGGGGATTAGATTTATAGTATATTCACATACATGCTTGCCATGCATATCCTATAAGACTACACAAGAAACTGATAACAATAGCTGCCCCTTTTCGTGCTGCTGAATCTTTTTATCTTCTTCTAGTGATGTACATACACCCTTTTTAATGTTCAAAAGCTAGCTAAAGCCTGGCCTGGTGGCTAACACCTCTAATCTCAGCATTTTGGGAGGCTGAGGCAGGAGGGTTGCTTGAGGCCAGGAGTTCAAGATCAGCCCAAGAAAGCGAGACAATTGTCTCTAAAAAAGAAAATTGTTTTAATAAAAATAATTATTTTTAAAAAGCTAGCTAAGGAACACAATTTTACGAATTACCTGTTCAAAAACTGAGTCGGCTCATGTTCATTTCTTTTTTATTGCTACTAATAATAACTATGAGCCCGTTCCAAGATTTGTTAAGCTTTGACAAACTCAGTATCTTAGAAGCAGTTCATTTAGGAATTCTGAAAAGTACCCAATTTTAAATGTGAACTATTTTCTACAGAATCAGGGATAAATAATAACAAAGATGAATCTATATGAAAATGAATTTGATATTTATTTTGTGAAAGTAAGCCTTTGGTTTAATAATTTTAAAACTCTAGAGTCAATAACAGACCCCTAAAATTCACTAATCAAGATTCACTAATCAAGGACCCTGACTCACTGCTGGGTGAAATGGATAAGATCTGGACATCACCTTACTGAGACGGGATGTTAATGTAACAAAAAAAGAACATCAGGTGTCCCCTATGCCGATCTGCCACTTGGTAAAAAGTACTTAACACAAAGAAATGGTTCAGGAGCTCAGGCTGTTCTTCCTTCTATTGTTATAAAGATATAAAATTGAACAATCTAGATGAAAAATCATTCCACAGAGTCCCAAGTAACATTCAGCTACTGAACTCCAAGTCATTCTGTGTCACAGGCGGTAAGAAAAAACAGTATTTCCACAAATCCGAGGTACCAACTGCCCTAGGCAATTGTAACCGGTCAACTGAGCACCATATGGCAAGGCAAGCCTCCCTTCAGACAGTTATCACTTGGTGGCTGATTAATTTCAATGGCTTATTAGATAGGCCTCTCCAGACCCCTTCCCAAGAGGAAGAGTCAGGTTGGGGGTAGGGGGGGCTGTGTCTGTTCTCTTCCCGATGCTTTGTGTCTTCCAGGCTTGAAAGCATCCCAGTGATGGTGCTGCCATCATTTCCCTCGGGAGTAGAGGGTCTTTTCTGCAAGTTTTTGTTCACGCGATCTGAACCTAGAATTCCCTTGGCGCTTCCCCTTTCCGCTCACTCCAGCCGGGCACTGCCCACCAGGTGTTCCACCGCCGGCCTCTCCCCGCGGCCCCAACGCCCACCGCAGCTCACCCCTTGTCCCCGCGCGCGCAGGCCCGGGCCAGGTGGCCGCGGCTTACCGGTGGGCGCGCTGTCCAGGATGCGCAGGTCGTAGGCCCCGGAGCAGCGGTAGTTGGCAGCGGTGCCGTTGTCCCACACCACTACCACCTCCTCCGGGCTCTCGAAGCTCCGGACGGTGCCCACATGGCCCTCGCCGCCGTCCTGCTTCCCCCACTTCCAGTCCGGGCCGCGCACTACCCGAGCGCCGACCCCTTCCACCATCACCCGGTTATTCCGGGAGTTACTCATCGGGGCCCGGGCGGTGGGCTCCGCCGCTGCCGCCGCCGCCGCCGCCGCCGCCGGGGGGCCCGTGAGGGAGGTGGGCCCGGGCCGGACTCTCGGCGCCGGCGGAGGCGGCAGCGAGCCCCGGGGGACGTGGGAATAACTCACGGGGGCGGCGGCGCTGTCCCAACGGAGCTCACAGCCGCTGCCCAGCCGTCGCCGCCGCGCCCCCCGCTTGGACTGGAGGGCAGCCCGCGGCTGCTCTGAGGCGGCGGCGGCAAGCGGGCAGAGGGGAGGGGGCCGTGGGCGGGGACTCTCCCGCTTCCTCCGGGCTCCCGGGCCAGGCTACAGCGACGGCCGCCAGGAAACTACGCTCTCCCCCGGCCTGGAGCGCGAGGAGCGCAGGGGGCCGGGGGAGGCTAGCCAGGGGGTGGGGCGGCGGGGAGCAAGCTTAACTGCCGGCCTTTCTGCGCCCCCGGCCTCTCGCTCCTAGGCGGGTGCCCGAGCGCCAGCGCCGCCTCCTCCGCGGTGGGCAGCGGTGGTAATTCCCGGTGTCCGGCGAGCGCCCGGGCCCTCAGGCCCCCTTCTCTCTGCCCCCGCGCCAACCGCCGCGCTCCGCCCTGCCACAGAGTCTCCGCCGGGCGAGAGCGGCTCCACATCCGGGTACCGCCGCACCTAAGGCTGGAGCGGCACCTTCTCAGAGTATCTAAGAGGGGGATCCTCGGCAATAATAGAGTGGGAAGTGTTTCAGAGAGCCGCGCGATCGCGGGAAGAAAGGAGGAGAAAACCGATCCCCAAGCGTCTCTCCAGGGCCCAATGAGAGTGCGCATGCGCGCGGTCTAGAAAAAGGGTGGGTGGAAGCCCAACCCCTGCCCGGGGCGATGGAGGGGCGGGTCCAGGGGCGGATCCCTGGAATTGCGGCCGGATGGTGCCGGGCCCCCAAAGAGCTGTGAGGAAAGGGGTGGGGCCGTCCTGGAGGCGGGGCTGGAGGAAGTGATCGGGGGGACCAGACCCGGGCTGCCTGAGCTGTGCGGCTGTGCTGTGGCTAGTCTATCATTGACTTCTAGTGTTCGTAGGCGAACTAAGTGTGAATTGGGGGTTTCATATTCTTTCAGTCTTCTTTTTTAACGAAGGCAGAAATAGATTATGCCACAG
The DNA here is from genome assembly GCA_963573385.1 of Cacajao melanocephalus. Taxonomy (NCBI): domain Eukaryota; kingdom Metazoa; phylum Chordata; class Mammalia; order Primates; family Pitheciidae; genus Cacajao; species Cacajao melanocephalus. The sequence goes on along the minus strand of CAUYLG010006152.1, from coordinate 116,002 downwards.
ATCTAGGGCGACCTATATTTGTGTGTGTGTAAACTGAAAACATTTCAAACCTGAGTAGTGTGTTTTTAAGCTGAACTGCATGATATGGAATGTTGTGAGCAACGGTAAAGCCTTTTAGAGGGTATATCTTGCCTTTATGCAGAATTAGAATGGTAGACAGACTCCAAACTTTGCTCATTAATAACTGCTTCCACTCATGAAAAAATTCAGTCCCTAATTGCAAAATATAGTCTTCAAAGGAAGATTCGAATACTATAAGAGTAGTTTCTGGTTGCCGTAATTCAAATGACATTATGCTGTGCAGAGTTTAAAAACCATTGTTTCCTCGGGCCAGCACTGTTGGCATTGTTAGCATGCATTGTTAGCATAAACTGTTGCTTTTCCTGACAGTCAAAGGAGGGAAACCCCAGCAGAATGGGTAATCAAGGGAAAGACAAGAAAGGGGATGTAAAATGTACCCAAAGAATTATTATGTACTGAAATAAAATGTTCTTAATTTTGTTTGTTTGTTTTGAGACAGGGTCTCACTCTGTCATCCAGGCTGGAATGCAGTGTCTCGATCTCAGTTCACTGTAACCTCCCCCTCCTGAGTTCAAGGGATCCTCCCACCTCAGCCTCCTGAGTAACTGGGACCTCAGGCACACACAACCACGCCCAGCTAATTTTTTGTATTTTTGGCAGAGACGGGCAGAGGGTGTTGGGGATGGTTGTCTCACTATTTTCCCTGGTTGGGCTGGTCTTGAACTCCTGAGCTCAAGCAATCCTCTCACCTTGGCCTCCCAAAGTGTTGGGATTACAGGCGTGAGCCACCTCACCCAGCCCTTAATTTTTTATGTAAATAAAGCTAACCAGAAAATACCAATTATGGAGTCCCAAAGGCCAAATAAAGCTTATTTTAGAAACAAAACAATGTTAAAATATTTGGTCAAAATAAGGCAGCCAAATTTTTTATTTGTGTTTCAAAATATTTCACACTGGAAATTTTAAATATATTATTGCTAGAGCTACTCAACTATTCAATTAACGGCGCTGTTAAGTATTCCTGCTCTCTCAATTCTTCCTACTCTTTTTGAACTCTTTTCTGGTTTCCTTCTTTCTTTGTTCACTTTTAAATTGAGCACATTAATGTGTAAGTTAATAAAAGAAAAGATTCAAGAATAACATACAGCCACTGTTAAAAATTATACTTGTGATTGACTTTGTAAGATACATTCATTCAAGTAAAAGCCAGCTGACATGTCAGATCCTTAATAGTGTAACCTTGCTAACCTTGCATTTTACATCAAATATATCAATAATGTCTTTCCATGTTTTTGGCCCACCCAGGAGTTTTGTATTTACTATGGTATAGCCTAATATTAACATAGACTGTTGTTGTTTTTTTTTTTTTTTTGGTGGGGGCAGGTTTGAGACAGGATCTCACTCTGTCACTAGGCTGGAGTGTAGTGGCAGGATCACAGCTCACAGCAATCCTTCTGGGATCAAGCAATCCTCCCACTCAGCCTCCTGAGTAGCTGGGACTGCAGGCATGTGCCACCACGCCCAGCTATTTTTTTACTTTTTATAGAGACATGGATCTCACTATGTTGCCCAGGCTGCTCTCAAACTCCTGGGCTCACGTCTTCCTCCCACCTCAACCTCCCCAAGTGCTGGGATTGTAGGCATAAGCCACGGCACTAGGACAACTATTATATTTAATATCAGATTTTTTTTTTGAGATGGGGTCTCTCTCTGTCACCCAGGCTGGAGTGCAGTGGCATGATCTTGGCTCACCGCAATCTCTGCCTCCCAGGTTCAAGTGATTCTCTCTGCCTCAGCCTCCTGAGTAGCTGAGATTACAGGCACAAGCCACCACACCCAACTAATTTTTGTATTTTTAGTAGAGATGGGGTTTCACCATGTCGGCCAGGATGGTCTTGATCTCCTGACCTCGTGATCCACCCACCTTGGCCTCCCAAAGTGCTGGTATTACCAGGCGTGAGCCACTATGCCCAGCCAATATTTAATATCAGATTTTTAATACCAGAATTTCATTTTCCTTTAAGTGAAGTCCTGTACTTTCTTAAACTGGAAAAGGATTTTAGGAGGTAATCTAATCCAGTGATTTTCTTTTTCTTTTTGTTTTCCAGCTCTCCCCTTTCCCCAAACCCTTTGTTCCTATCCTATACATTTTATCTATACTAGGAGCTAGGTACTCTAGATGAGGCAATATATAGACTTCCCTGACTTACAGTGGTTCAACTTTCAATTTTATGATTATGCAGAAGCCATACACATTCAGTAGAAGCTGTACTTTAAATTTTGAATTTTGATCTTGTCCAGGGCTAGAGATGTGCAGTACAATACTCTCTAGTGATGCTGGGCAGCAGGGAGCCACAGCTCCCAGTCAACCGCGTGATCATGAAGACAAGCGAACAGGACTGTACCCTGCACTGTACTGTATTCAATAAGTTACAAAAAATATGCAATACTTTATTATCAAGTAGGCTTGAGGTTAGATGATTTTGCCCAACAGTAGGTCAATGTAAGTGTTCCGAGCACATTGTGTAGGCTAGGTGTATTAAATGCATTTTCAACATAAAATATTTTCAATTTATGTAACCCCATTGTAAGTTGAGGAACATCTGCAGTAAGGCTGGAGCCCACCTATAGTCTTCTCTTCCTCCTGCCTTTGCAGGGACTCTGTAGGAACTCATCAAAACTGCTGGAGTACCACTGAGTTTGAGTATGAAAACCTCAAAGTAGCTCCATCCTCATACTTGAGATGAAGAAAATCAGGCCAAAATCGCTTAAGTCACTTGTCCAGGATTGCAGAGGAAGTTAGAGATAAAGCTAAGACTATAACCCATTTAATACTGGGCATATTTCTCTGTGTATAAACACTCTCTTATCCATCCATCCCCTTATTAAATATATTGTGAATTTATAACACTACCATATTGCTAAGACTATTTCAAGGGCTTTAAATGAATAGTTTACCAATGGGCTCCAAATGATTTTGATCACACATCCTTTAAATACAAATTTTTTAACATATACTTCTAATATATGTGCTTATGTATAGATGATGTATTATCATGTTATACATGTTATAAAACATACTCAAAAATATATAGGAGAATAAGATATAAAACATATAGAAAACTTTTTATATTTTTTACTCTCACCTTAATAGATCATCTCCCACATCCTTAGATGTTGAAATTTGTATTCTCCGAAGTTAGATCCACCTCACTTTGGAGACCACTGTGTCATACATGTGCCTGGCATGTTTAGGCACTAGGAGCCCAAAATCACCTACCATTGTCACTGCCGCTGTCAAAGTCAGAGTTCCATGAGTGCAGGGCATACCCTGATGCTGCACTACTGGAATTGACCTGCCTGTGTAGGAGTTTAGAAGCTGCCAGAAGCTCCATCAGAACCAGTAAACAAAAAATGGCTTCTCCTTCCTTTAGTTGATCTCCCATCAGTCTCCTACAAATAACAAGAATAGCCTACCCTTTCAGGTATTAAGCACCATTTTCACTCTTCTACCATACTTAAATTTCTATATAACAGGAGATAACTATATCATTTAATAAGATGCAAATAATACGCTTACAATGAAGATAACTTCACCCTGTAAAGAGAAGGCAAAAACTCATAACCATTACCATATCTATACCCAGAAGACACTAATTCCACTTCTAGTTGAGCCACAATCTCACCTGGATATTCTGTAACCTGCATTATAAAATTAACAACCGCCAATAAAATTGACAGCCTTTTGGCAACTAACCAAGAAAAAAGATAAGTCTCAAATAACCACCAACACTTTTTATATAAAATAGGAAGAAAAGCCAAAAACAGTGGCATTGGCCTGTAGTCCCAGTTATTCAGAAGGTTGAAGCAGAAGGGTCACTTAAGCCCAGGAGTTCAAGTATAGCTTGGGAAATATAGCTTGGGAAATATCTCTAAATAAATAAATAAATAAATAAGAAAAAACACATAGAAGGAAAAAGAGAGGAGGGAAATAATTGGTTTTATATACAGAAGTGTTTCAGATTGAATAGTGTCCCCTAAAAAGACATGGTAAAGTATTGGCCCGCAATACATATTAGTATGACCTTATTTAAAAATAGGGTCTTTGCAGATGTAATCAAGTTAAGATGAGGTCATACTGGAGTGGCATAGACCTTAAATCCAATGACTGGTGTCCTTATGCAAGAATGGAGAGTGAGATTTGAATAGGCAGACACACCCAAGAAGAAAGCCATGTGATGATGGTTGCAGAGATTGGAATAATGCAACTATAAGACAAAAAATGCCAAGGATTACCAGCAATGACCCTGTGACACCTTGATTTCAGATTTCTAGCCTCCAGAACCTATCTCTTCTGACAATGAAAGCACCATAAATTGGTGGTAATTTGTTACCACAGCCCTAAGAAACTAATACAACAAGAAAAAAAGAAAATAAGCATAGCAATTAATATAAAATAAAAAGCACAAATCATAGAAAATAAGAAGCACATTTCCACTGATAATTGGAATTAATCACCCAGTCAATCCATAACTCTCTTTTTTGCCTGTTGGTTCAGTGGCATGACACATGCAAAATGTTCAAGTGGCAGTCCTGACTTTTAATCCAGTAGAAATAATATGGTTTCCTTTGGTGGAAAAATTTCTCAGTTGGGAAATAAGTCCTATAAACCAGAAAAAAACAAAGTTGAGGAAATGGTGTCTTATTCCACTTGTGTTGCTCTAAAGGAATAGATGACACTGGGTAATTTATAAAGAAAATAGATCGATTTGGTCCACAGTTCTTCAGGCTGCACAAGAAGCATGTACAATCTGCTTCTGGTGAGGGCCTCAGGAAGCTTCCACTAATGGTGGAAGGTGAAGGGAAGCAGGAATCCCATGGCAAGAGAGAGAAGAGGGAGTGAGAGCAGAGGAGGTACCAGGCTCTTTTCAACAACCAGTTCTCATAGGAACTAAGTGAGATAATTCACTCATCACCTCAAGGATGTCATCAAGCCATTCATGAGGGATCTGCCTCCATGATCCGAACAACTCCCTTTAGGCCCCAACTTCAACGCTGAAAATCAAATTTTACCATGAGATTTGGAGAGTACAAATATATGGAAGTCAAAAAAAATTCTCAACATGGTTATTTAGTAGTGTAATAGTGAGAAGAGCCACATCAACCCTTTTATTCCTGGACCTGTCTATTCTGACTATGCGAACACCATGTATTGGTCACCTGCTCAAAGCATATACCTCATGTGGTATTCCATTGTCAGGCATTTAGTCTCATCCATAACTCAGGAGTAAACAAGAGCTAGTTCTCAAAGGGAAAGTGTTTATTGACAGAAGATAGTATAGGTTTGCTCTAAAACACTAGACTCTGCACTGGAATTCTACTCTTAGCATTTGACAGAAGATTCATATAGTATGTCCTTCTGTCACCAGATATTTCAACAGCATTGGCTCTGCTGGATCATATGGCTCAACTGGCAGGAAACCTTGCTCTGTAGCCTGGACCTGCTGCAGAGTTCTTTCTTGCTTTGGGACCTACTCAAAACTGGCTTATGGGACAGAGCAATTATAAACGTGATGTATGTTGCTTATAAAATTTTTCTTAGCAGCTAGAAGTGCAATGTGAAGCAACTTACCTTTTATTTTTAGAGAGGATATTCTGATATGCCCCATACCACTGGACTTCTAGCAACTTCACCAAAATGATAACACCTAAATTGTTTTGGAGTTTCTCTCTCATCCTCTGTCATTCATATGTCTTACTATGGCATGTAGGGTTGTTGGCACTCTTGCTTACAAAATCAAATCAATATGATGCCATCACTATAATGGACCAGCATGATATCCTGTGAGATGGTGAGAAATCAAGGTCTCTGCAAAATTAGACTATACAGAGAGCAGTAGTCTGGACTAGCCCTGAGGAAAGATATTGAAGATATGCTCTGCTCCTGCTAGGTGAAAACAACATGCTTGGGATGATATGCTTGGGATGGACTTGTCAAGCGATACTGAGAAAACAGTCATTTGCCAGATCTAGGGCTACAATAGCTGAAGCTACATATTGCTTTGCCTCAGTGAAGAGGCCACATCTAGAACATCAGCTGCCACTGAGTCACCATCTGATTAAATTTACAATAATACACAGAACCCATCTTTCTTAGGAAGCTAAACAGGCAACTTAAATAGAAAGGTGATAATAATCACTATGCCTGCATTTTTCAAGTCATTGATGTCGGGGGTCTCTGCAATTGCCCCAGGGATATGGTATTGCTTTCAGTTTGCTCTTTTTTGTGGGAAACAGCAGTGACAAAGCTTCTATTTGGACTTTCTTACTGTTAACATTCTCACTCCATAGATCAAGACACTAATATGTATATTATTCCTGTTGCGGAGTATGTCAATTCCAAGTATGCATTCAGAATCTAGGGAAATAGTTCCCTGGAATTACTATAATGCACTGGAGCCAGTCTGATTAACCATATGATTTCCATAAACTACCACTTTGACCAGTGGACTCCAGGGGATTCCTGCGCTCCACAAGAATTGGCATACTCATGGCCAATGTATTAATCCAATCTCACACTGCTATAAAGAAATACCTGAAACTAGGTAATTTGTAAAGAAAAGAAAATTGGCTCACAAGTTCTGCAGACTGTGTAGCATCTGCTGAGCTTCTGGGGAGGCCTCAGGAAACTTACATAGTGAAAGTGAAAAGGAAGCAGGCTCCTCTTAAAGGCCAGAGCACTAGAAGGTCTAAAACACTACTGGTTTGCACTGAAATTCTACTCTCAGCATTTGACAGAAGATCCATGCAGTATATCCATCTGTCATGCTATATGGAGCCCTTTTAAACAACAGAGCTCATGAGAACTCACTCATCTTCACAAGAACAGCACCAAGGAGATGGTGCTAAAACATTCATGAGGGATCCACCCCCATGATCCAATCACCTCCCACCAGTCCCCACTTCCAATATTGAGGATTAAAATTTAACATAAGATTTAGGAGGGGACACAGATTCAAGCCATATCAACCAGTTTATAGGAATTCCAAAAAAAGAAATTTTATCTTTCCCTGGTGTCCATTCACTCTGAAAAGTGGCTGCTGATCCCTTTTTAGGAGGAAAAAAAGGGGAGAAAAAGAATTTTGAGATAAATTTTTGGCTTTGGCACAGGGTCCTTCCTCACAAGGACCCATCCTTTTCTTCAGTCAAGGACCTGCAGAATGGCTTACATCCATGCACTGGATGAAAGGCCATGGCTTCTTCACTGTGGGGACACAAGTGTGGAAGTCAGGTCTCTGCTGGCTAGTGCCAGAGTTTTTCTTTTTTCTTTCTTTCTTTTTTTGTTTGTTTGTTTTTTTTTTTGAGACAGAGTTTTACTCTGTTGCCCAGGCTGGAGTGCAGTGGTGCGATCTCAGCTCACTGCAACCTCTGCCTCCTGGGTTCAAGTGATTCTCCTGCCTCAGCCTTCTGAGTAGCTCGGGTTACAGGTGGGTGCCACCACACCTGGCTAACTTGTATTTTTAGTAGATATAGGGTTTCTTACTGTTGGGCCAAGCTGGCCTCGAACTCCTGACCTCAAGTGATCCACCCGCCTTGGCCTCTGAAAGTGCTGGGATTACAGGTGAGCCACTGCACCTGGCCCTGGAGCTACAGTTTTTCTAATTGTATAGATCAAAAATTACCTAAGTAAGGTGCCCATATATTTAATTCACTGTGATTAATAGCCACCACCAAAAATTTATGGGAGTTAAAACACTCCAATTGCCACTCTGACTATTTTTTTCCATTTTAGTAACTGTGTTCATCTTGTCTCTGGTGGTTGAGCACTGACATCTGGCCTCTGTGACTCTGAATTGAAATCAAGGAACCCATCTTAGTGGTGAATACTGAGAAGAGTGTCCTCTGGGACAACTTTTCCTGCTCCCTAAGCTTTTGAGTTCCTCCCTTAAAATTATACTACAGACATTTTGGTATCACGACCTCCTGAAAGTAAGCCAACATTGAACTCTAGTTTCAGTCAACCAGCCTGCTGCTTGAGCTATGTATTGCATCTGAAAACTCTGGGAAGTGTTCCTATGTTTATAAATTCAGCCCAGTCCATTGTTAAGTTCTGTAATTTTTTTGTCTAGCACTTCTAGAACCCATTCCCACACATATTCTCAGGTCTCTGACAATATAAATTTGCAAAATTTTGCAATTTTTGCTTACAATATATCTTCTCCCAGATGAGATAAGAAACTGCTTTAGAGAAATTCACTACATGGTTTTCAAACACAAGAAGGCTAATATTCTCAGACATTGAAAAAAGAAGTGTTTTCACTGGCAAAAAAAGCTCAAGGGAATGAAATTCTACTATACAATTAAAAAGAACAAACCATTGGCGAGGCGCAGTGGCTCACGCCTGTAACCCCAGGACTTCGGTAGGCCAAGGCAGGCCAAACCCTGAAGTCAGAAGTCCAAGACCAGCCTGGCCAACATGGTGAAACCCTGTCTCTACTAAAAACACAAAAATTACCCAGGCATGTTGCAGGTGCCCGTAGTCCTAGCTACGTGGGAGGCTGAGGCAGGAGAATTGCTTGAACCCGGGAGGCAGAGGTTGCAGTGAGCCAAGATCAGGCCACTGCACTCCAGCCTGGGTGACAGAGCAAGACTCTGTCTCAAAAAATATATATATATTAATTCATGTAACAGTTTGCCCATGAATATCAAGGGCAACATACTGTATGATTCCATTTACATAACATTCTTTTTCCCCCTACTCTTTTCCACAGAGGTTGATATATAACTTTTTTTTTCTGAGACGGAGTCTTGCTCTTTCACCCAGGCTGGAGTGCAGTGGCCTCATCTTGGCTCACTGCAACCACCGCCTCCCAGGTTCAAGTGATTCTCCTGCCTCAGTCTCCCAAGTAGGTGGGATTACAAGCACCCGCCACCACACCCATCTAATTTTTTGATATTTTTAGTAGAGACAGGATTTCACCATGTTGGCCAAGCTGTTCTCAAACTCCTGACCTCAGGTGATCTGCCCACCTCGGCCTCCCAAAGTGCTGGCATTACAGGCATGAGCCACTGCACCCGGCTGATATATAACTTCCTTTATTTATTATTTATTTATTTATTTATTTATTTATTTATTTTTGAGATGGAATCTCACTCTGTCACCCAGGCTGGAGTGCAGTGGCCTGATCTCGGCTCACTGCAACTTCCGCCACCCGGGTTCAAGCAATTCTCCTGCCTCAGCCTCCCTAGTAGCTGGGATTACAGGCATGCACCACCACGCCCAGCCAATTTTTCTATTTTTAGTACAGTCGGGGTTTCTCCATGTTGGTCAGGTTGGCCTCAAACTCTTGACCTCAGGTGAGATCCACCTGCCTCAGCCTCCCAGAGTGCTGAGATTACAGGCATGAGCCACCATGCCCCAGCCTGTATAACTTTGTTAAAGTGACATAACTGTAGTGATAAAGAACAAATCTTTGGTTGCCAGGACTTAGAGTTGGGGGAAGGATAGCTATTGAAGGGGTAAAACAAGGAAGTTTCTTTGTGGTGATGGAACAGTTTTGTATCTTGATCGTGGTGATATTTACTTGAATCCACACATATGATAAAATTTCATAGAACTGAACACCTCATAAAAAAAAGCATGCATGTAAAACTGGTGACATCTGAATAAGGTCTGTACCTGAGTTAATAATGTAGAAAGGTCAGTTTTCTCATTTTTACAAGGTGCTTTGGTATTTTGGTTCCTCATTGGAAGAAACTGGGTGAAGGGTACACAGAAACACTACTATTTTTACAACTTATTGTGAACCTTAAACTATTTCAAAAAAAAGAAGAAAGGATGCAAGGAAGAAAGGGAGGGAAAGAAAGAGAAATTGGACATGGTAGCTCACGCCTATAGTCCCAGTTCTTTGGGAGGCTAAGGTGGACAGATCACTCGAGCCTAGGAGTTTGAGACCAGCCTGGGCAATGTGGTGAGACTCCATCTCTACAAAAATTACAAAAAAATTAGCCAGGCATGGTAGCTTTCACCTGTAGTCCCAGGTACCCAGGAGGCTGAGGTGGGAGGATCAACTGAGCCTGAGAGGTCGAGGCTGCAGTGAAGCATGATTGCACCACTGCACTCCAGTCTGGGCAACAGAGTGAAATCCTGTCTCAACAAGGAAAGAAAGAAGACAAGAAGGAAGGAAGGAGAAAAAGAGAAAGGGGGGAAGAAAGGAGGGAAAGAAAAGAACAACTCTTTAGGGAACCTAGGGGTTCATGCTTCTCAGATTTGTCAGAATCCATCTCATACCTCCAAAGTCCCACCTTTTCTGATTCTATGCCCAAACTTTTATGTGGAAAGGATTCTGTGTCCTCAGTGATATCATTGCACTGATGAGTTAACTAACCATGGTACTTACCTGCTTTTCTGTTTCTAGATTTTTTTTTTTTTTTTTTTTTTAGAAGGAGTCTTGCTCTGTTGCCAGGCTGGAGTGCAGTGGTGTGACCTTGGCTCACTGCAACCTCCGCCTCCTTGGTAGTCAACAAGTGGCCTCACGCTCCTGGTTGCATTCATCTTTACTGCTAGAAGTTCCACCAGTAAAGAGGCTCTCTCCTGTTTTTCAGCAATCCCAGCAAAAGTCTCATTGTGACACAATGACTCTGAATGGGCATGTGCCTATTCTTGCACCAAACTCTATGGTCATGATAGCCCTGTGTTTCATGTCTCCTCTTACATTGGGTTTGATATCAACTCTACCTAAACCACTTGGTCTAAGAGTGAAAGTAAGGATACCAGTGCCAAAGAAAGCAGAATACGTGCTCAAGAAAAAATATTTTGGAAGGTAAACACTAATGATTATGTTGAAGCACACATCATGCAATCCCTAAACTGAAATTATTTGAATTCTGAAACAGATTTAGAGAAAATTATCTGGTATTTTAGATGGGGTCATCCATTTGAATAGAATGTGGTTGAATGAAAGGAGCACTGAAGTCAGGAGACTTTGGCTCTAGCTCAGAGCTGAGGCTTCCTAGCCCTGTGACCTTCAGCACATCACTTAACTTCTCTGATCCCCGGTTGCTTCATATGTAAGACAAAGGCCTTAACAATATTTGTACATACGATGGTTCTTTGTTCACTTCTGCACTTGTCCTGATGTACTTAGGTTTGGGAAAATTGCCAAGGGTTGGTGGCTGAGGAGTCACAGCAAACTTTTCTGTGGCCAAACTTGTCAGAAAGGAAAACATATTAGGGGGCACATAATAACTTCTGACCTGTGTGCCAGACTGCACTCTGCTCAGAAGCGGGGACAATGTTACTGCCTCCTACACACACACCCTAGCCTGCCTGGGTCTGTCTTTGGGAGCTGTGGCATACTTGCAATAGGCGTACAAGTATATCCCAGCACCACAGGTCCCAACCAGAAAATAGTACTTTTTCCTTTTTCCCCTTAGATAGACCCACAGTCTATTTAACAGTCTATTTATTAACAGTGAAAACTTGAGTAATGAAACGAGACTCTAGGGAAATCTTAGATTTGTTTTGTTTTGTTCCCCCAGGAAGGCTCTACAAAGCAGTGTTTCCCTTCCTGTTGGCATGTGCTCAGATGCTTGACATCTAAGTGCCAGCACCTCTTCAGATTACCATATACCCTTTTGTATACTCTCGGGCATTGTATCACTGAAAAATATGTGAATTCCTGGCACCAAACTGTACAAACTTTCTCTTTGTCTCTACTACTTCTGTGCCTCTAAGATCTCCCACACTTATGACATTTCACTGGAATATTCTAACACAGCTCAGAGTCTTTTATTTTTTTTCCTCTCTCTGTTTTGTTGTTGTTGTTGTTGCTGTTGTCTCCTTAGACAGGATCTCAATGTGTTGCCCAGGCTGGAGTGCAATGGATATCACAGGCGTGATCACAGCTCATTGCAGCCTCAACCTTCTGAACTCAAGCAACTCTCCTGCCTCAGCTTCCCAAGTAGATGGGACAAGAGGTGCGTGTCATCATGCCCAGCTCCAAAATCTTTCTAACTTTCCTATCCCTGGCTCTGTGCTACTCACAGAGTTCTGTGGTTTCTGGCAACACGTGGCATGGATGAATAGTCCCAACCCCAGTTTGATGGCCAGGCCCATAACAGCCATTCACCCTCTAGGGAATCTTCTCTCAGCAGGTAATGTGTGCTGGAGGCTACCACACTCTACCTCTCACCTCCCAGGAAAGACCATACTGTCTAAAGAAATTGCATAAAGATGCCTGCTTGCAGCCAGACACAATGGCTGACGCCTGTAATCCAGCACTTTGGGAGGCCGAGGTGGGCAGATCACAAGGTCAGGAGATCGAGAGCATCCTGGCTAACACAGTGAAACCCCATCTCTACTAAAAATACAAAAAATTAGCTAGGTGTGGTGGCAGTTGCCTATAGTCCCAGCTACTCGGGAGGCTGAGGCAGGAGAATCACTTGAACCTGGGAGGTGGAGGTTGCAATGAGCCAAGATCACTGCACTCCAGCCTGGGCAACAGAAAGAGACTGCGTCTCAAAAGAAAAAAAAAAGATGCCTGCTTGGGCCCCAGCACAGTGGCTCACGCCTGTAATCCCGACACTTTGGGAGGCCAAGGCAGGCAGATCACGAGGTCAGGAGTTCAAGACCAGCCTGGCCAACATGGTGAAATCCCGTCTCTACTAAATATACGAAAAATTAGCCAGGCATGGTGATGTGTGCCTGTAATCCCAGCTACTCAGGAGGCTGAGGCAGGAGAATCACTTGAACCCAGGAGGCAGAGGTTGCAGTGAGTGGAGATTGTGCCATTGCACTCCAGCCTGGGCAACAGAGCAAGATTCCATCTCAAAAAAAAAAAGAAGTACTTTTACCACTTCTATTTAATATTGTAGTGGAAGTTCTAGCCAGATCAATTAGATAATAAAAAGAAATAAAAGTCACCCAAATTTGAAAAGAACAAGTAAAATAATGACATGATCCTAAATATTAAAAAATCTTAGGCCAATGTGGTGACTCATTCCTGTTACCACAGCACTTTGGGAGGCCAAGGCAGGAGGATCACTTCAGCCCAGGAATTCAAAACCAGCCTGGGTAAGATGGCAAGACCCCAACTCAAAAAAAAAATTAATTAATTAATTAAAAATCCTAAAGAATCCACGGAATACTGTTAGAGCCAATAAATTTTTAAAATGCAGAATAAATCAACATACACTAGCAATGAGCAGTAGGAAAATTAAATTAAGAAAAATTCCATTTGCAATAGCATTGGAAAGAATACAATACTTAGAAATAAACTGAGCCAAGGAATTGCAAGACTTGTGCATGGAAAAAATTTTTCAAAACTGCTAAAAATATCTTAAAATCCCTAAATAAATGATTGAAAGACAATATTGGTAAGATGGCAATACTACTCAAAATAATCTACAGATTCAGTGCAATCCCTATCAAAAAAAAATTCCCTTTTTTATAGAAATGGAAAGCTGATCCTAAAATACATATGGAATTACAAGAGACAAAGTTGAAAAAAATATAGTAGAAACACTCATACTTCCCAATTTCAAAGCTTACTACCAAGCTACCATAATCAAAACAATGTGATACTGGCACAAAAACAGACATATATACTAATTAGATAGAACTGAGCGTCCAGCAATAAACCCTCTCATTTATATTCAGTTGAGGTGGGCACAGTGGCTCATGCCTGTAATCCCAGCATTTTGGGACGCCAAGGTGAGCAGATCACTTGAGTTCAGGAGTTTGAGACCAGCCTGGTCAACATGGTGAAACCCCATCTCTACTAAAAATAAAAAAATTAGCTGGGCATGGTGGCATGCATCTGTAGTCCCAGCTACTAAGGAGGCTGAGGCACGAGAGTTGCTTAAACCTGGAAGGCAGAGGTTGCAGTGAGCTGAGATTGTGCCACTGCACTCCAACCTGGGCAACAGAGCAAGGCTGTGTCAAATATATATATATATATATATATATATATATATATATATAAAATTAATTTTCTGCAAGGGTACCAGGACCATTCAATGGGAAAAGAATATTCTTTTTAACAAATAGTGCTGCGATGATTGGATATCCGTATGCAAAAGAATGAAATTATATATACCAAAATTAACTCTAAATGTATCAAAGACTTAACTGTAAGAGCTAGATAAAACTCTTAGAAGAAGCATAGGGATAAATCTTCATGAGCTTGGATTTGGCAATGGTTTCTAAGATGTGACACCAAAAGCACAGCAACAAAATAAAAAATAAATAATTTAGATTTAATCAAAATTAAACATTTTGTGCATCAAAGAACACTATTAAGAAAGTGAAAAGATAATCCATGAAACAGCAGAAAAAAATTGCAAAACGGTCAGGAACAGTGGCTCACGTCTGTATTCCCAGAACTTTGGAAGGCTGAGGTGGGCCGATCACTTGAAGCCAGGAGTTTGAGACCAGACTGGCCAACTTGGCAAAACCCCATCTCTACTAAAATTACAAAAATTAGCCAGGAGCAGTGATGTGTGCCTGTAGTCCCAGCTCCTCGGGAGGCTGAGGCATGAGAATCACTTGAACCCGGGAGGCAGAGGTTGCAGTGAGCCAAGATTGTGCCACTGCACTCTAGCCTGTGTAACAGAGTGAGACTCGGTCTCAAATAAATAAATAAATAAATAAATAAATTGCAAACCATATATCTGAAAAGGGTATAGATCTAGACTATACAAAGATCTTACAACTCGACAGCAAATTGTCAAACAATCCAATTAAAAACTTGGCAAATTATTTCAATACACATTTCCCCAAAAAAGATATGCAAACGGTCAACTGCACCCAAAAAGATGTTCAACATCATTAGTCATTAAGGAAATGCAAATCAAGACAAAATGAGATATCACTATTCAACTATTAGAATGTTTATAAAGATTAACCATATTAAATGTTGGTCAAAATATGGAGTAACTGGAACTTTCATTGCTGGTTGTAATGCAGAATTATAAAACCACATTGCAGAACAGTATGGCAGTTTCTTAAAATCAACACTTAATCATACATTGCCATATGATCCAGCCACTCCACTCTTCAGTATTTACCCAAAAGGAAAGAAAATATATAAGGAGACTTGAAAACAATCATGGAAAATGTGTATTATGAAAAACCTGTGTGTGGAATTCAATTTTTTTTGCACCCAAATTAACTCCTACTGACTTGTCATAGTATGTCTGAATAGGATCTAGTTTGAAGCACTAAGAAGGATGAGGCATCAGTTTGAAAAGAGCCCCTATTAGAGCAATATGAATTCTGCTAAAACCAAACCAAGAACAAATATCATATTTATGGAGAGGCTTAGATGGAAGAATGGTGAAATCACTGATGCTTAATGAAACGTTTATGGGGTCAATGCCCCAAAGTAATCAGCAGTTTTCAAATGGATAACTCATTTTAAGAAAGGATGAGATGATGTAGATGAAGCCTACAGCGGCAGACCTTCTGAAACAATTTTAAAGAAAAAAATTAATCTTGTTCATGCCCTAATTGAAGAGGACCAACTATTAAGAGCACAGATATAGGCAATACCAGCCAGGTGCTATGGCTCACACTTTTATCTCCTCAGGAGGCTTACCTGGGAGGCTGAGGTGGGAAAATGGCTTGAGGCCAGGAGTTCAAGACCAGCCTGGGTAACATAGTAAGATCAGTCTCTTTAAAAAAAAAAATTTAAAAATTAGCCAGGTGTGGGTGCACACACCTGTAGCTAGCTCCCAGCTACTTTGGAGGTGGAAGCAAAAGGATCACTTGAGCCTAGGACTTCAAAGCTGTAGGAAACTATGATCTAAAAAAAAAAACAAATTATAGACATCTCAGTTCAGCGGTTCAGCTTACACAATTCTCACTGAAAAATTTACATCAAGCAAAGTAGCCACTGAATGTGTGCCAAAACTATTTCACCCACATCAGCTGCAGACAAGAGCAGAGATTTCAATAGAAATTTTAAACAAATGGAATCAAGACCCTGAAACATTTCTCAAAGAATTATAACAAGAGATGGAACATAACTTTACCAGTACAATACTGAAGACAAACTACAATCAAACCAATGGCTACCAAGAGGTAGAAGTGGTCCAGTCAAAGCAAAAGTGGACTGGCCAAAAGCAAAGGTCATGGCAACAGTTGTTTTGAGATGCTGGAAGCATTTTGCTTGTTGACTTCCTGGAGAGGAAGTCAATAACATCTGCTTATTATGAGAGTGTTTTGAGAAAGTGTTCAGAAAACCTTCACCAGAGAGTTCCTCTCCACCACAGCAGTGTTTTGACTCATTCCTCTTTTCAAACAAGGGATACTTTGTGAGAGTTTTAATGAGAAATCTTTAGGCATCCAACTTACAGTCCTGCTTTGGCTCCTTCTGACTTCTTTTTGTTTCCTAATCTTAAAAAATCTTTAAGGCCTGTAATTCCAGCACTTTCAGAGTCCAAGGTGGGAGGATTACATGATCCCAGGAATTCATGACTGGCCTGGTAATGAATAGCAAGATCCCATCTCTACAAAAAAATCAAAAAGTTAGGCAGGCATGGTAGGTAGCTCATGCCTGTGGTCCCAGCTACTCAGGAGGCTGAGGTGGAAGGATCACTTAAGCCCAGGAGGTGGAGGTTGCAGTGAGCCTAGATCATGCTCCAGCCTGGGCAACAGAGCAAGACCGAGACTCTCTCTCTCTCTCTCTCTCTCTCTCTCTCTCTCTCTCTCTGTGTGTGTGTGTGTGTGTGTGTGTGTGTGTGTGTGTGTGTGTGTATGTATGAGATGTCGCCCAGGCTGGAGTGCAGTGGCATGATCTCAGTTCACTGCACCTGAGAGGAGAGACCCCCTTGCCTCCTTGTTTCCCAGTCTCCACCTTCTCCCTCCCTTCTCCTCCCCTCCAGATGGGAAGAGGGTGAAAAAGATAAAAAATAAAATAAAATACCAAAGAGCTGGGAAGATGACTCCGTTTTTGGTTAACAGCGTCGCTGCTATCTGTAAGCCTTGAAAGAGTTGCAAATGAATGTTATCCCTACCTGCTGGAGCCCGGCACTGGGTCACAACCCTGTGTCTACACAGCCCAGGCTCCCTCCTGGAAAACACCTCTGCCAACTAATAGTTTACTGCCTTTGCCTTTTCTCTGTAAGTCCTCTCCCCTGCCGGTCCCCATGCTCACTGCATATGAATTAGCAAATCAATGAAGCCAAAAGATTGTAAGGTCAGATGGACATCCAGCAAATGGACAATGACACAGTTTTGCCTCAGTTTCCCCTTTAGCATTGTAAGCCTATAAAACGGGAGAGAAGCTGCTTCTCAGGGAGCTTGGTGAATGAGGCTGTAGCCCCCTGCATCTCCCGGCAGAATAAAAGGCCACTTCCTTCCTCAGTTCAGTGTTGGAGAGGTTTGTTTCTCGCCACTCCTGCTTTACAATCGCTCCCTCCTGCATTCAAGTAATTCTCTTGCCTCAGCCTCCTGATTACCTGGGATTACAGGTGCATGCTACCACACCCAGCTAATTTTTGTATTTTTAGTAGAGACAGAGTTTTGCCATGTTGGCCAGGCTGGTCTCAAACTCCTGACCTCAAGTGATCTGCCTACCTCGGCCTCCCAAAGTGATGGGATTACTGGCATGAGCCATTGTGCTGGCCAATTTTTTAATATATATATATATATTAAATATATATATTAAATATATGTGTATATTTTAAATATATATATTAAATATATATGTATATTTTAAATATATATGTTAAAAATATATATATTTAAAGGGCACCCATTTTACTTTAGTTAAAGGACACCCATTTTTCTTCTTCTTTAATGTAAAAAAGATTGTATTGACATGGTTAAATTCCCAGGACCCTCCATTCTTTAGGGATGGACAAAATGGCTAGAATCATTGCTTACAAAAGTGTCTTAAACTTTATGGAGTTTATGTTGGAAGATAAAGTTTGTATTTTTAATTTTTATCTTTTAATTCCATTTTTCCAGAAAGTTTTTGAAGTCTCCATGTTCATACAAAGTTTTGTACACAAATGTTCATAACAGTTTTATTTGTAATAGTTGAAAACTGGCAAAAATATCATCTGTCCTTCAACAGGTGAATAGATCAGCATCTTGTGGTATAGTCATGCAATAGAATATTATTCAGCAATAAAAAGAAATGAATATTGAAACATGCAACAGCCTGGATGAATCTCAAAATAATTATGCTGAGGGAAAGAAGCTAGACAAAATAAAGGTTGAAGGTTGATCGATGAATAAGAAGGACAATCACTGTACCCCAGAAGCTTATAATGTGGTGGGAAATTAAGACCAATACTCAGGAACATACAATTCAGAAGGTTAAGTGTAATTGATGGGTATAAACCCAGAAAGGGGCACCTCAGCCCACTTTAATGGATCAAAGAAATATTTTTAACCAAGGATTGAAAGATAAGTAGAAGTTAGCCAATTCACTCAGGAGTTGAAAGTAAAAAAGAAAACTCCAAATTTCTAGGTAAAAGGGACAGCATACATGAAGGCCCATAGGCAAAAGAGGGGGAAGGCATGAAACACTGGAGAAACCGAAAGATCTGCATGGCTGCAACAAAGAACAAGAGAGAGAAGTAGAGGGCCTGCAAGGCCGTGTTGAAATTTATCCTAACAGCAATGAGAAACTATTAGAGTTTAAGGGAGGGAATGACATGATCAAATTTGGATTTCACAAAAAGCAGCTTAGTCACATTATAAATAATGGATTTGAAAGGAATGAGATTTAAGACAGAGAAATTGTTTGGCAGACCATCAAACTAATATTGAGAGCAGATGGTGACTTGGACCAGTGCAATTACAGCTTTCTGACTTGGGCAACCAAGCGAAAGGGTAGAGCCATTCACTGAGACAGAGAACAACAAAAGCATGGACTTTTTTTTTTTTTTTTCTTTTTGAGACAGAGTCTTACTCTGTTGCCCAGGCTGGAGTGCAGTGGTGCAACCTTGGCTCACTGCAACCTCCGCCTCCTGAGTTCAACTGATTCTCCTGCCTCAGCCTTCCGAGTAGCTGAGACTACAGGCACTGGCCATCACACCTGGCTAACTGTTTTTGTTTTTTTTTGTTTTTGTTTCCATTTTTTTTTGAGATGGAGTCTTGCTCTATTAGTCAGGCTGGAGTGCAGTGGCACTTTTCAGCTCACTGCAACCTCTGCCTCCCCGATTCAAGCAATTCTCCTGCCTCAGCCTCCTGAGTAGCTGGGATTACAGGTGCATGCCACCACGCCCAGCTAATTTTTGTATTTTTAGTGGAGACGGGGGTTTCACCATGTTGGTCAGGCTGGACTCGAACTCCTGACCTCATGATTCGCCTGCCCTGGCTTCCCAAAGTGCTGGGATTACAGGCATTAGCCACCATGCCCGGCCCAGTATTAATTTTTTAAACATAATTTGGAAGCTTGGAGGAGAAATATGAGCTGAAGAAAAGAAAACATGAAAACCGAAAAGGATCCAAAGGACACAGGAACAAAGAAGACACTGATGACCTTGAAAAGAGTAATTTCAGAAGCTTCATGGTGGCACAAATTAGACTACAATAAATAGATTGAAGAATGAAGGAATTCAAGGAAGGTGAGATAGTGCAGACCACGTTGGCATAGATGGCTAGTTCTTGATCCAATATTCATTCTTTCCAATATCTTAGTCCATTTGAGCTGCTATATCAAAACATCTTAGTCATAGTTCTTGAGGCTGCAAAATCCAAGAGCAAGGCACATAGATGGCTGTGGTCTGAATGTTTGTCCCCCAAAAATTCATATGTTGACATTTAATCTCCAATGTGATAATATTAAGAAGTAGAGTCTTTAGCAGGTGATTAGGTGATGAGGGCAATGAGATTAGTGCCCTTATAAGAGAGGCTTGAGCTAGGTGCAGTGGCTCACTCTTGTAATCCCAGGACTTTGGGAGGCTGAGGCAGGTGGATCACTTGAGACCAGAAGTTCAAAACCAGCCTGGACAACATGGCAAAATCCTCTCTCAACTAAAAGTACAAAATTTAGCTGGGCATGGTGGCGGGTGTCTGTAATCCCAGCTATTTGAGAGGCTGAGGTGGGAGAATCGCTTGAACCTGGGAGGCAGAGGTTGCAGTGAGCTGAGATCATGCCACTGCACTCTACACTGGGTGACGGTGAGACTCTATCTCAAAAATAATAATAATCATAATAAGAGAAGCTTGAGGGAGCCCTTTTGCATCATCTACCATGTAAGAACACAGCAAAAAGGTAGCATCTATGAGGAATGGAGCCCTCATCAGACACCAAGTGGGCTGGTTTCTTGATCTTGGACCTCCAAGCTTCGATAACTGTGAGAAATAAATTTCTATTGTTTATAAATTACCCAGTCTAAGGTATTTTGTTATAGCTGCCCAAACAAAGACACCATCTCCCTGACTAACAAAGCCCAAATTTGTTGAGGGACGTACCCAATAACTACCTTTCCCAAAGACCTATAGCAGTGATGTGGCCATGTGACACAGTTCTATATAATCAGAGATATAAGCAGGTCCTTGAGTGGGCTGTCTGAGATAGTTCCTTAAAGAGGAGATCACCTTTGCTAGCACCTGGCTGAGATGCAGTTGAAATGACTGGGGAGTCATAAAAGTAACGACACACTGAGAAGCAGAAAACAGCAACCAGGGACACTGATGACATCCTTTGAGTTGTGGCCACAACCCTGGATTACCTGCCATTAGACTTTTTGTCACGTGAGAGAAAAAGTCCTGTCTTAGGAAGAATAAACTCAAGTTTTATATGACACAATAGAGTGACTATAACTGGCAATAATTTATTGAATATTTTTAAATAGCTAGAAGACCACATTTTGATTGTTCCCAACACAAAGAAATAATAAATGTTTGAGATCGTGGATATGCTAATTACCCTGATTTGATAATTACACATTGTTTACATGTATCTAAATATCACACTGAACCCCAAAAATATGTACAATTATTATGGGTCAATTAAAAATAATAAAATCAAAAAAGAAGAGGCCAGGCCAGGTGCAGTGGCTCACATCTGTAATCTCAGCACTTTGGGAGGCCGAGGTGGGTGGATCACAAGGTCAAGAGGTTGAGACCATCCTGGCCAACATGGTGAAACCCCATCTCTACTAAAAATATAAAAATTAGCTGGGCATGGTGGCGTGTGCCTGTAGTCCCAGCTACTCAGGAGGTGGAGGCAGGAGAATTGCTTGAACCCAGGAAGCAGAGGTTGCAGTGAGCCAAGATTGCACCACTGCACTCCAGCCTGGCAACAGAGCAAGACTCCATCTCAAAAAAAAAAAAAAAAAAAAAAAAAGAAGAGGCCCTATCTTGACGAAGTCCCATGTGTAAACAATATGCAATTTCTGTCTGACACCCTACTCTTTCAAGATATTGACAATGATGTGGAGGACAACTGGACCAGTAACTACAGGAAGACACAGGATTAGGGATAGGTTTTTGTTTGTTTTTTTTTTTTTGAGATGGAGTTTTGCTCTTATTGCCCAGGCTGGAGTGCAATGGTACAATCTCGGCTTACTCCGCCTTCCGGGGTTCAAATAATTCTCCTGCCTCAACCTCCCAAGTATCTGGGATTACAAGCACCCATGCCAAGCTAATTTTCGTATTTTTAGTAGAGAGGGATTTCGCAATGTTGGCCAGGCTGGTCTCGAACTTCTGACCTCAGGCGATCCACCTGCCTCGGCCTCTCAAAGTGCTGGGATTGCAGGCATGAGCCACTGTGCTTGGCCTAGGGATAGTTTTTTTAAGATACAAAGACTTGACTTTATTTAATTGCTAATAAGAAACAGCCAATGGCAGGGAAGGGGGAGGCAGCTGAAGGTACCAGAGAATGGAAATGACTAACTGCATATTAGTTTCCCATTGCCTAGCGAATTGCCACAAATTTAGTAGCTTAAAACACATGTTTATTTGCTCTCAGTTTCTGGGGGTTGGGACTTCAGACATAGCTTAGCTGGGTTCTCTGCTCAGTCTCACAATGTTGCAATCAAGGGTTTGGCCATGGCTTTAGTCTAATCTGAGGTTCAGGGTCCTCTTCCAAGTTCATGTGGTTACTTGCAGAATTCATTTTCTTGCAGCTGTAGAACCCATGGCAGCTTGTCTCTTCAAGCCCAGGAAACCAGAGAGCCTCTGACTTCTTTGTCCATTCCTGACCTCTGGACTCTATTTGTTTTTTAGGACAGAGTCTTACTCTGTCACCCAGGCTGGAGTGCAGTGGCATGATCACAGCTCACTTTAACAAACTCCCTGGCTCAAGCTATCACCCCACCTCAACCTCCCAAGTACTTAGGACTACAGGGATGTGTCACCATGCCCAGCTAATTTTTTCTTTTTCTTTCTTTCTTTTTTTTTTTTTTTTTAAGATGAGGGAGTCTTGTTATGTTGCCTAGGCCGGTCTCAAACTACTGGCTTCAAGTAATCCTCCCACCTTGGCCTCCCAAAGTATTGGGATTACAGGTGTAACCACCACGCCCAGCCAGTGTTAGTTATTACAAATTAAACTGTGGGCCAGGCACAGTGGCTCACACCTTTGGGAGGCCGAGGCAGGCGGATCACTTAAGGTAAGGAATTCAAGACCAGCCTGGCCAACATGGTAAAACTCCTGTCTCTACTAAAACCACAAACATTACCACGCATGGTGGTCAGCCCCTGTTACCGCAGCTACTAAGGAGGCTGAAGCAGGAGAATCATTTGAACACAGGAGGTAGAAGTTGCAGTGAGCTGAGATCATACCACTGCACTCCAGCCTGGGCAACAGAGCAAAACTGTGTCTCATAAAAAAGAAATTAATCTGTAAAGTTTCCTAGGAGGGTTTACTTTCCAGTGCCCACTTTACATGTGGCCATGGAGAATCATAAACAAGGAAGAACCTTCCAGAGTGTGGAGCCAAAGGCCACAGAAATAAGTGCAAAACAGTGTTCATCCTTGAGAGCAGAACCAGGATGTAATCCCCCAGACCTTCCCCCACTGCCAAAGAGAAGGAACTTCACAATAACCACCCAGAAGGATTCTGATTCTCCCATTTATATGGTCTTTGCTGTGAGTCTCACATTTTTCACTGAACTTAGGGTTTTAATGCAGTCTATCTATGTAGAAGCATTTGGGAATCATTGCTATGGTGGGGAGTGAAAGGATGTACAGACAATGATCTCAGTCAACATTTAATATAATTCCAAGAACTAATGCATTATCTCAATCCACATAGCCCCTCATCTGTGATGATGGAATCAAGTAGCTTGGTCAAGGTTACAAAATAAGCAAGTCTTAGAGCCAGGATTCAAAACCATTGGGCCTACCTTCAGAGTGTTCACTCTGAACCCTATCATCTTTTATAATTACAGAAATCTACTCGGTATGATGAGGGACATAATAGTCCCAGAGGGAAGACAAGGCAGATAAACAAATTTAGGACAAGATAGTGTTTTATCTAATGCAGATGACATTGATCAGTTTCAATCAACCAAAATGTAGACAGACTACTCTCATTAACCATTTTTTTTTCCATAGAGATGGGGTCTTGCTATGTTGCCCAGGCTGGCTTCAAACTCCTGGGCTCAAGCAGTCCTCCCACCTCGGCCTCCCAAAGTGTTGAGATTATAGGCATGAGCCACCACACCCAGCCAATCTTTTTCTAAAAAAGGGACAGGGTCAGCCAGCTGCGGTGGCTCACGCCTATAATCCCAGCATTTTGGGAGGCCAAGGTGGGTGGATCACCTGAGGTCAGGAGTTCAAGACCAGCCTGACCAACATGGAGAAACCCCCTCTCTACTAAAAATACAAAAATTAGCCAGGCATGATGGCGCATGCCTGTAATCCCAGCTACTTGGGAGACTGAGGCAGGAGAATTGCTTAAAATCAGGAGGCAGAGGTTGCGGTGAGCTGAGATTGTGCCATTGCACTCCAGTCTGGGCAACAAGAGAAAAACTCTGTCTCAAAAAAAAAAAATGGGACAGGGTCTTGCTTTGTTGCACAGGCTGGAGTGCAATGGTGCCATCATAGCTCGCTGCAGCCTCGAGCTCCTGGGCTCGGTGATCTTCCCACCTCAGCTTCCCAAAGTGCTGGAATTACAGGTATGAGCCCCCATGCCCAGCCGCTTTTCCATTCTTTTTCAACTTAAATGAGTTGCCTCACTTCAAAACTGACTTTAGCACATCTCCGAAGTGTTTCATATGACCACTCCACACTTGTAAACAAGTTGTTTGAGAGTTAACAGAGTGTTTTCACAGATGCTGAGGTGGCCAAAAATATTTATCTTTTGACTACTTATAATCAGAAAGCTACATCTTTACATGAAGAGGAAATAAAGAGAAGATTTATATTGAGGTTTTATTAACATAATTATATCTCAATCATTGCAGTTAGAGCCTATGTGATAATTTTTTTCCTTCCTCCCTTCCTTCCTTCTTTCTTTCCTTTCTTCCTTCACTTCTTTTCTCCTTCCTTCCTCCCTTCCTTCCTTCCTGTTCGACTGTCTTTCAGTCTTACACAAAGTATGTCTTTGACTTTCCCCTAGGGAAGGAGGAAGAGGAAGCATTTATTTACTTTATGTTCATCCACTTAGGTTATAGTCTATAAATTAATCCCCTCCACAGGAAGATATTCTCAAATGACTCCAGTTACCTTGGAGGAAGGTAACTTATCTCCCTATTATGGATACGACTTGGCTGTCATACCCTGAACCTAATAAACACAAATTGATGCTGTTAGAAACTTTAAGCAGATTTCAACTGAAGGCTTCAGTGATATGTCTAAACAGTAGAGATCCGGAGTGGGGACTAGGGACCACAACCTCATCTGCCCTCTTAACCACTTATTAAGCCTTCAAAGAATTCAACTTGCTTCTTTGCTAGGCCTCCACAGGGCATACCATATACATTCCTTCTTTCAAACAGGACCTTTTTGCCTTCCATATTTAACTCTTTTCATCTTGAAGTCTCCAGCCTCAGTTCCTAGGACA
This sequence comes from Cacajao melanocephalus, assembly GCA_963573385.1. Taxonomy (NCBI): domain Eukaryota; kingdom Metazoa; phylum Chordata; class Mammalia; order Primates; family Pitheciidae; genus Cacajao; species Cacajao melanocephalus. Next base: position 91,010 of record CAUYLG010006152.1, on the reverse strand, counting down.
CAATGCTCCTCCAAAAGGAATGAATCAATTGAAAATCAAATTGCTAGTGCTAAAATTAGGGCTGCAAATAGTGCAATAAGTATTAGAACTGAGGTTGGGATCATAGTCATTTATTAATAAATCATTTATGACATTTGTCATTTCTTTTAACAATCCATATAGACTATTTTATGTATGTGTGTGTATATATATATATATATGTTTTTTGGATAGTGCAACAGAGTTTCACTCTGTCATCCAGGCTGGAGAGCAGTGGCATAATCTCAGCTCACTGCAACCTCCGCCCCCAGGGTTCAAGCAATTCTCATGCCTCAGCCTCCTGAGTAGCTGGGACTACAGGCATGTGCCACCATGCCCAGCTAATTTTTGTATTTTTAGTAGAGACAGAGTTTCACCATATTGGGCAGGCTGGTCTCAAACTCCTAAACTCAAGTGATCCAGTTGCCTCAGCTTCCCAAAGTGCTGGGATTACAGGTGTGAGCCACCACACCCAGCCGACTCTAATACATTTTTTAATTGAATATAACCTAAAATTTTTTCATTAAATGTATATGTTATGATTTTCAGTTTTGGCATTCTCTGTAAGTATAAACCACTCCGTATTCTTTCTGATTTCTGTTGCTGATTTGACATAGATTTGAGGAAGATGAGGATAGAGTCTGAATACTATTACAGACAGAATTTTTTTTAAGGTTAGTCAGGTGAAGCAGTGGGAGTAAAGAAGAAACAAAGAAATCTGTTTCTTCTATAACTGGTTGTGATCAACTAGTTGTAAACACCACTGCACTCAGATCAGCCACAGATAGAATGTTGCTTTAACCAAAAATCAAAAATAAAATGCCAAAAACATTGCTAAGAGGTTTAATTCCTCCAAAAATCCCTGAGGGAGTTCACATAAAAGAGTTATGCTCTAGGCTGAGCATGGTGGCTCATGCCTGTAATCCTAGCACTTTGGGAGGCCAAGGCAGGAGGATCCCTTGAGCCCAGGAGTTCGGGACCAGTGTGGGCAACATAGGGAAACTCTAACTTTAAAAAAAAAAGAAAAAGCTATGCTCTGAATTTATGTTTAGCTTACTTTATAAACAGATGTGGATTTATAAAGAAATATAGATATGTATATACACATGGTTTAATATATATACATATATTACCTAGCTCTGTTGATTGAGAGACCCTAAAAGCAGTGATATCCAGTAGCAGTGAGTACACACAGAGCCCACACCTTGGTTTCTAAATATCATTCCACAATGAGAATAAGCGAAACCAGGGCTCCTTGGAGACGTGGCTGATTCTAGCCCTGAGAAAGGGAAAATACAAGATGAGCCTGGAGCATCACGCTCCAGAAAGTACCAGAAAGTAAGGAATTACTTTAAAAAATAAAATAAAATAATGGAGCATGTCAAAGGGATATAGGAGCCAACATAAAAGAACTTCCAAAGGCAAAAGCTAGAAGAATTCAAAAAACAAAATAAATAATATAGTTTTGCATTATGATCCAACCATAAAGTAAATACATGTGAGTCTATACTGAGATAAATAAAAGAGTGGATAAATAAATAAATGGGGAGAAGAGACAAATATTCCTTACAAAAGAATTCCAAATAATATATATAGATAGATAGATACTCCCTCCTCCAGGAGGTAGAGCTTTATTTCTGCTACCTCACTCTCAAGAGTTGCTAGAATTGTAACTCCCTTCCAAATAGTAACTTTACAGTGGAAAAACCTGGCAAACACTGCGTTAGCCAAGTGAGGAAGATTAGCATTCCTGGTGATGTCATGTGGCTATTAGGTACACCTTCATAGGGTGTGATAAGAAAGTATCTACTAAAAATAGAAAAACTAGCTGGGCGTGGTGGCATACACTTGTAACCCCAGCTGCTGAGGAGGCTGAGGCAGGAGAATTGCTTGCCTCATTCAGCTGCAGCAATCTTGTTTCATCTCAATCCACATCCACTTCTCACTAGATTTTTTAAGATAATAGGTTCTCACTCTGTTGCCCAGGCTGGAGTGCAGAGTGCAGTGGCACAATCATGGCTTACTGCAGCCTAGAACTCCTGGGTTCAAGCAATACTCCTGCCTCAGCCTCCCAAGTAGTTAAGACTACAGGCGCACACCACCATGCCTGGCTGATTTTTTATTTCTTATTTTTTGTAGAGAGAGGGTCTCAAACTCTTGGCCTCAAGCAACTTACCCTCCTTGGCCTCCCAAAATGCTGGGATTATAGGCATGAGCCACTGTGCCAGGCTCGTAACTCTTTAATTTCGCCAAATAACCAGTCTGTCTTCACGTTTCTCTAATTGTCTCGGGTAATTCCTTTATTTTATCTTCTGTTTGTTTGTTTTGAATCAGGATCCAATCAGGAGTCACACACTGCATTGACCTCTCAGTCTACAATTTCCCCTTCCCTCTTTCAAAGAAAAAAAAATTCCTTTGAAAATAATGTGTTTAATAAACCAGATTGATTGACCTATAGAATTTTCCATATTCTGGATTTTTCTAATTATATCCTTGATGTGTTTTTTTTCTCTGCAGGATACCCTTAATTTCTGGATGACTATGTGTTCTTGATGGTCAGATTGGTTAGGAGAATTATCATTTATAAATTTCCCCATTAGCTTTTATGGCATAAACAGCTATTGATACTCATTTACTAGACCTATAATTATTTTATTAAAGATTACAAAATAGTGCCACTGCATCGAGCCCTACATGGTCCTTTGTCTCTAACACCAAGGAAAGTGCCTGAACTTGAATCTGTCTTGCCAGTATCTCAGCCAAGATAGTTGGCCATAGTTTTGGTTTTGATGCCTAAGAACTCAGCCAAAACTTAGTTACTTAAACAATAATGTATAATTATCTTCCAGAGTTTCGTAGGGTGACTGGGCTCAGCTGGGCAGTTCTTGCTTGATGTCTCTTGTGTGTTTGCAGTCAGATGACATCTGGGGCCAAAGTCATCTACAGATTTCCCTGGGTTGCACATTCCAAGGTGGCTTCTTTACTCACATGTATGATACTTCAGCTGGGTTGGCAGAAACATTATTATTATTATTTTTTTTTGAGATAGAGTCTTGCTCTGTTGCCCAGGCTGGAGTGCAGTGGCACAATCTCGGCTCGCTGCAACCTCGCTTGCTGGGTTCAAGCCATTCTCCTGCCTCAGTCTCCCAAGTAGCCGGGATTACAGGCGTGAGCCACCTGGCTAATTTTTGCATTTTTAGAAGAGACAGGGTTTCGCCATGTTGGCCAGGCTGGTCTCAAACTCCTGACCCCCGTGATCCGCTCACCTCAGCCTCCCAAAGTGCTGAGATTAAAGGCATGAGCCACCACGCCCGTCCTATTCAGGTATTTTTTTTTACTGCTTAATTTTCATAGGTTATTGGGGAACAGGTGGTGTTTGGTTACATGAGTAAGTTCTTTAGTGGTGATTTGTGAGATTTTGGTGCACCCATCACCAAGCAGTATACACTGCATCCAATTTGTAGTCTTTTATCCCTCACTCCCTTCCCACCCTTTCCCCCTGAGTCACCAAAGTCCATCGTGTCATTCTTATGCCTTTGGATCCTCATAGTTTAGCTCCCACTTATGAGTGAGAACATACGATGTTTAGTTTTTCATTCCTGAGTTACTTCACTTAGAACAAGTATCCAATCTCATCCAAGTTGCTTTGAATGCCGTTAATTCATTCCTTTTATGGCTGAGTAGTATTCCATTATATATATGACCAGCAATAGATTTGTTGTTGATTCTGGATATTAGTCTTTTGTCAGATGTAGAAATTGTGAAGCCTTTCTCATACTCTGTGGGTTGTCTGTTTGCTCTGCTGACTGTTCCTTTCGCCATGCAAAAGCTCTTTAGTTTAATTAAGTCTCAGCTATTTATCTTTCTCTTTATTGCATTTGCTTTTGGTTTATCCGTCATGAAATCCTTGCCTAAGCCAATGTCTACAAGGGTTCTTCCAACATTATCTTCCAGAATTTTTATAGTTTCAGGTGTTATATTTAAGTCTTTGATCCATTGTGAGTTGATTTTTTTTGTAAGGTGAGAGATGAGGATCCAGTTTCATTCTCCCACATGTGGCTTCCAATTATCCCAGCACCATTTGTTGAATAGGGTGTCCTTTCCCCACTTTATGCTTTTGTTTGTTTCATCAAAGATCAGTTGGCTGTAAGTATTTGGGCTTATTTCTGGGTGCTCTATTCTGTTCCATTGGTGTATTTGACTATTTTTATACCAGTACCATGCTGTTTTGGTGACTATGGCCTTATAGCATAGTTTGAAATCAAGTAATGTGATGCCTCCAGATTTCTTCTTTTTGCTTAGTCTTGCTTTGGCTATGCAGGCTCTTTTTTGGTTACATAATAATTTTAGGATTGTTTTTTCTAGTTCTATGAAGAATGATGGTGGTATTTTGATGGGAATTGCACTGAATTTGTGGATTGCTTTTGGCAGGATGGTTATTTTCACAATATTGATTCTACCCATCCCTGAGCATGTGATGTGTTCCCATTCGTTTGTGTCATCTATGATTTCTTTCAGCAATGTTTTGTAGTTTTCCTTGTAGAGGTCTTTCACCTCCTTGGTTAGACATATTCCTAAGGCTTTTTTGTTTGTTTTTGTCTTTTTTTTTTTTTTTTTTTTTTGCAGTTATTTTAAAAGGGGTTGAGTTCTTGATTTAACTCTCAGCTTGGTCACCGTTGGTGTATAGGAGAGCTACTGATTTGTGTACTTTAATTTTGTATCCAGAAACTTTGCTGAATGATTTTAACAGTTCTAGGAGCTTTTTGGTGGAGTCTTTAGGGTCTTCTAGGTATACAATCATATCATCAGCAAACAGCAACAGTTTGACTTCCTCTTTTTTTGTTTCTGAGATTAGAGTTTCGCTCTTGTCACCCAGCCTGGAGTGCAATAACACGATCTGGCTCACTGCAACCTCAGACCCCTGGGTTCAAGCGATTCTCCTGCTTCACCTTCCTGAGTAGCTGGGATTACAGGCGCCCACCATAACACCCAGCTAATATTTTGTATTTTTAGTAGAGACAGGGTTTCATCATGTAGGCCAGGCCGGTCTCAAACTACTGATCTCAGGTGATCCACCCGCCTCGGCCTCCCAGAGTGCTAGGATTATAGGTGTGAGCCATTGTGCCCAGCACCCTTTATTTCTTTCTCTCATCTGATTGCTCTGACTAGAACTTCCAGTATTATAGTGAAGAGAAGTGATTAGTGTGGACATCCTTGCCTTGTTCTTCCAGTTCTCAGAGGGAATGCTTTCAACTTTTCCCCACTCTGTATTATGTTGGCTATAGGTTTGTCATAGACGGCTTTTATGACATTGAGGTATGTCCTTTGTATGCCAATTTTGCTGAGAGTTTTAATCATAAAGGGATGCTGGATTTTTTCAAATTTTTTTCTGGTGTCTATTGAGATGATCATGTAATTTTTGTTTTTAATTCTATGTGGTGTATCACATTTATTGACTTGCAAATGTTAAGCCATCCCTGCATCCTTGGTATAAAACTCACTTGATCATGGTGAATTATCTTTTTGATATGTTGTTGGATTCGGATAGGTAGCATTTTGTTAAGAATTTTTGACTCTATGTTCATCACGGATATTGGTCTGTAGTTTTTTTTCTTACGTCCTTTCCTGATTTTGGTATTAGGGTGATACTGGCTTCATGGAATGATTTAGGGAGGATTCCTTCTTTATCTTGTGGAATAATATTAATAATATTGGGGTACAATTCTTCTTTGAATGGCTGGTAGAATTCAGCTGTGAATCCATCTGGTCCCAGATTTTTTTGTGTTGGTAATTTTTTTATTACCATTTCAATGTCCCTGCTTGTTATTGGTCTGTTCAAGGTATCTACTTCTTCCTGATTTAAGCTAGGAGGGTTGTATTTTTACAGGAATTTATCCATCTCCTCTAGGTTTTCTAGTTTATGCACATAAAGCTGTTTATAGTATCCTTGAATGACTTTGTATTTCTGTGGTGTCAGTTGTAATATCTCCTGTTTCATTCCTAATTGAGCTTAGTTGGATTTTCTTTCTTCTTGGTTAATCTCGCTAATGGTCTATCAATCTTATTTATCTTTTCAGAGAACCAGCTTTTTGTTTCATTTATATTTTGTATTTTGTTGTTGTCATCTCAATTTCCTTTAGTTCTGCTCTGATCTTTGTTATTTCCTTTCTTCTGCTGGGTTTGGGCTTGGTTTGTTCTTGTTTCTCTGGTTCCTCGAGGTGTGATCTTGTCTGTTTGTGCTCCTTCAGACTTTTTGATGTGGACATTTAGGGCTATGAACTTTCCTCTTAGCACCACCTTAGCACCAGAGGTTTTGATAGGTTGTGTCACTATTGTCATTCAGTCAGAATAATTTTTTAATTTCCATCTTGATTTCATTGGTGATCCAATGATCATTCAGGAGCAGGTTATTTAATTTCCATGTTTTTGCATGGTTTTGAAGGTTCCTTTGGAGTTGATTTCCAGTTTTATTCCACTATGGTCTGAGAGAGTCCTTAATATAATTTCAATTTTCTTAAATTTATTGAGGTTCATTTTGTAGCCTATCATATGGTCTATCTTGGAGAAAGTTCCATGTGCTAATGAATACAATGTATCTTCTGCAGTTGTTGGGTAGAATGTTCTGTAAATATTTGTTAAGTCCATTTGTTCCAAAGTATAGTGTAAATCTATTGTTTCTTTGTTGACTTTCCATCTTGATGACCTGTCTAGTGCTGTCAGTGGACTGTTGAAGTCCCCACTATTATTTTGTTGCTGTCTATCACATTTATTAAGTCTAGTAGTAACTGTTTTATAAGTTTGGGAGCTCCAGTGTTAGGTACATATAAATTTAGGATTGTGATATTTTCCTGTTACACAAGGCCTTTTGTCATTATATAATGTCCCTCTTTGTCTTAACTACTGTTGCTTTAAAGTTTGTTTTGTCTGACATAAGAATAGCTAATCCTGCTTGTTTTTGGTGTCTATTTGCATGGAATGTCTTTTCCACCTCTTTACCTTAAGTTTATGTGAGTCTTTCTGTGTTAGGTGAGTCTTTTGAAGGCAGTAGATAGTTGGCTAATGAATTTTTATCCATTCTGCAATTCTGTATACTTTAAGTAGAGCATTTTTTAGGCTACTTACATTAAACATTAGTATTGAAATGTGAGGTACTATTCCATTCACTGTGCTATTTGTTGCCTGTATACCTTTCTTTTTTTATGTTTTTTAAATTGTATTTTTGTTTTATAGGTCCTGTGATCAAGAAACAGAATCATGGAAAGAAAAAAAAAAAAGGTCCTGTGAGATTTATGCTTTAAAGAGGTTCTGTTTTGATGTGTTTCCAGGATTTATTTCAAGATTTAAAGCTCCTTTTATCTGTTCTTATAGTGCTGGTTTGGTAGTGGCAAATTTTCTCAGCATTTGTCTGAAAAAGACTGTACCTTTCCTTCATTCTATGAAGTTTAGTTTTGCTGGATACAAAATCCTTGGCTGGTAACTGTTTTGTTTAAAGAGGCTGAAGATAGGGCCCCAATCCCTTCTAGTTTGTAGGGTTTCTGCTGAGAAATCTGCTGTTAATCTGATAGGTTTTTCTTTATAGGTTACCTGGTGCTTTTGCCTCACAGCTCTTAAGATTCTTTCCTCCTTCTTAACTTTAGATAACCTGATGACAATGTTCCTAGGCAATGATCTTCTTGTGATGAATTTCTCAGGTGTTCTTTGAGCTTCTTATATTTGGATCCCCAGGTCTCTAACAGGCTGGGAAAGTTTTCCTTGATTATTCCCCCAAATATGTTTTCTAAACTCTTAGATTTCTCTTCTCCCTCAGGAACACCGATTATTCTTAAGTTTGGTCTTTTAACATAATCCCAGATTTCTTGGAGGCTTTGTTCATATTTTCTTATTTTTTGCTTTGTCTTTATTGGATTGGGTTAATTCAAAAAACCTTGTCTTTGAGCTCTGGAGTTCTTTTTTCTGCTTGTTCACTTCTATTGCTGAGACTTTCCAGAGCATTTTGCATTTCTGTAAGTACATCCATTGTTTTCTGAAGTTTTTATTGTTTTTTATTTATGAAAGCTATTTCACTGAAGATTTTTTCCCTCATTTCTTGTATCATTTTTTTATCTCCTTAAATTGGGCTTCTCCTTTCTCCGGTGCCTCCTTGATAAGCTTAATAACTGACCTTCTGAATTCTTTTTCAGGTAAATCAGGGATTTCTTCTTGGCTTGGAGCTATTGCTGACGAGCTAGTGTGGTTTTTTGGAGGTGTTAAAGAACCTCATTTTGTCATATTACCAGAGTTGGTTTTCTGGTTCCTTCTCTTTTGGGTAGGTTCTGTCAGAGGGAAGATCTAGGGCTGAAGGCTGTTGTTCAGATTATTTTGTCCCACGGTGTGTTCCCTTGATATAGTACTCTCCTCCTTTTCCTAGGGATATGGCTTCCTGAGAGCCAAGCTGTAGTGACTGTTATCTCTCTTCTGTATCTAGCCACTCAACAAATCTACCAGGCTCCGTGTTTGTACTGGGGGTTGTCTGCACAGAGTCCTGTGATGTGAGCTGTCTGTGAGTCTCTCAGTTGTGGATACCAGCACAGCATTTGCGGTGTCTCCCAGGTCGTACAGGAGCAATCTGCTTTCTTCAGAGGGTTTGTGGGTTCTCTCAGCTTTCCTGATTTATTCCTGGAGTAGTTCTGGAGCAAAAGTTCACAATGCAAGACTCTACACACTGCTCTATCTGTCCAAGTGGGAGCTGCAATCTAGTCCTGCCTCCTGTCTGCCGTGATCCTCCATGGTGATCCCCCCAATTTACTGTCTTTTCATGACCTAGGGCCAAAGCCCAGCAGTTCTCACCATATTGCCTTTTAAGCTATCAAAATTGAGATAATGAGGACACAGAACTATTTTTCCTCTCCAGTAGCAGCTAATGGAGCAGAAAACTCTGGATCAGGTATTTCAATATGAGCAGCCTCACAGCATGGTGGTTCCAGAGTAGCAGAACTTCTTACATGGCAGTTGGTTTCCCCAGGGTGCATGTGAAAGGCCAACTTGGGAACCATAAGACTTATGACCTAGTTTCAGAAATTTCAGTGTCATTTCCAACTCCCTAAAGCAGATCACAAGGCCAACCCAGATTCGGCATGGGAGAGATTATGCCAGAGAGTTGTAGTGCACTGGAAGGCCAACATTGATACTAACTACCATGGCCCCTGTAGAAGGAGACTCCTGGAGAAGGAAGAAACTGTGGAGACAAAGATGGGGGAGCTAATTAAAAGATACTGAGAAGTGGGTCTTTCAAAAATTATGCAGTGTGGTGGTGTGTAGACCCACTTACTTCACACCACCTGCCCCCATGCCCTATCTTCTCTGCCCCTAGCATGAAACTCATATATTCACCACCAAGAGATCTAGCATTTGTGCACCTTCTGCAAAAGGGGCATTTGCAATGAAACTCCCAGGCCGACAATTCAAAACTCTGCTAATCTTTCCCTCTCTAGTCTGTTAGGTAGGCAGGGAGGAGGAAGAGGCACCTAGAATTATGGCTTTGGGTGATTTGGCCAGCTCAGACATTTCTTACTAAAACCTGAAGATCTGTGTAGATCCCCAGCTTTCGGGGATCTCTGTGCATGGATATGAACTGCATTCACCAATTCCACAGCAAGAGGGAAAGCACTACTTAACATCCTGTTACACTGGGCAAGGACACAGCTGCACACAAGCCTGCATTAAAGCTCTGTTTTTGCTACTATTATTTTCTCCAAATTTCATCCTATAAGGCATGTGACTTAATGAATTTTCTGTGTAATTTTTAAAAATGGAAAATGGGGCCAGGTGTGTAATCCCAAAGTAATCCCAGAACTTTGGGAGGCTGAGGTAGGAGGATCACTTGAGGCAAGGAGTTCAAGACCAGCCTGGCCAACATGGTGAAACCCCATCTCTACTAAAAATACAAAAAAAAAAGGAGGGGGTTCAGGCACGGTAGCTCATGCCTGTAATCCTAACATTTTGGGAGGTAGAGGTGTGAGAATTACTTGAGATCAGGAGTTCACGACCAGCCTGGGCATATAGTGAGACCTCATCTCAATTAAGTATTTTTTTAATTAAAAAAAAATAGGCCAGGCATGGTGGCTCACCCCTGCAATCCTAGCATATTGGAAGGCCAAGGCAGGTGGATTTCCTGAGGTCAGAAGTTTAAGACCAGCCTGGCTAACATGGCAAAACCCCATCTCTACTAAAAATACAAAAATTAGCCAGGCATGGTGGCGGGCACCTGTAATCCCAGCTATTTGGGAGACTAGGGCAGGGGAATCACTTGAACGCAGGAGGCAGAGGATGCAGTGAGCCGAGATAACCCCACTGCACTCCAGCCTGGGTGACAAGAGCAACACTCTGTCTCAAAAAAAAAAAAATATATATATAATATATTATTATATATATAATATATCATATATAATATATATATTATAATATATAATATATATGATATATTACATATATCATATATATATAAATGTTTGTGGGATTATTAGCAAAGTGGCACAGGTGGGGCCACTCAATAATGGATTGGATAAAGAAAATGTGATGGCCGTGTGTGGTGGCTCACGCCCACAATCCCAGCACTCTGGGAGGCCAAGGCAGGTGGATCACTAGGTCAGGAGTTCAAGACTAGCCTGGCCAACATGGTAATACCCAGTCTCTACTAAAGACACAAAAAATTAGCTGGGCATGGTGGTGCATGCCTGTAATTCCAGCTACTCAGGAGGCTGAGACAGGAGAATCGCTTGAACCCAGGAGGCAGAGGTTGCTGTGAGTCAAGATCACTCCATTGCACTCCAGCCTGGGAGACAGGGCAAGACTCCATCTCAAAACAGAAAAGAAAAGAAAAGAAAATGTGGTACATATCCATCTCATGGAATACTATGTAGCCATAAAAAAGAACAAAATTGGCCATGTGCAGTGGCTCACGCCTGTAATCCCAGCATTTTGGGAGGCTGAGGCGGGTGGATCACAAGGGCAGGAGTTCAAGACTAGCCTGGCCAATATGGCAAAACCCCATCTCCACTAAAAGTACAAAAATTAGCCAGGCATGGTGGCAGGCACCTGTAATCCCAGCTACTCAGGAGGCTGAGGCAGGATAATTGCTGGAATCCAGGAGGCAGAGGTTTCAGTGAGCCGGGATCACACCACTGCACTCCAGCCTGGGCAAAAAGAGTGAGACACCATCTCAAAACAAAAACAAAACAAAAAACAAAATTATGTCCTTTGCCACAACATGGATGCAGCTGGAGGCCACTATCCTAAGCAAATTAACACAGGAACAGAAACCAAATATTGCATATTCTTACTTATAAGTGAGAGGTAAGCACTGAGTACACATGGACATAGAGAAGGGAACAGACACTGGAGAATACTGGAGAGTGGAGGGAGGGAGGGGGGCGTGGGTTGAAAAACTACCCACTGGGGACTATGCTCACTACCTGGGTGAAGGGATCCATACCCCAAACCTCAGTGACATGCAATTTACCCATGTAACAAACCTGCACATGTACCCCGTGAATCTAAAATAAAAGTTGAAATTACTAAAAACAACAACAAAACTTACCTTTCATTACATCTTAGAAAATTTTGGCCTTTCTTACTTTTAGCTACATATCTTTACGTGTGATTTATGCCTTTACAATTAGTTGTGTTTTCTTAAATCACTTTTTTACTCTAAAAAAAATAATGTTCATTGTGGCAATTTAAAAAAGAGAGGTATAAAGAATAAAATCTCTCAATGGATTTCTTAATTTTGCATTGATTAAAAGAGCTAAAACCTTTAATTTATTAAACATATTCCAGATGGGCTTGGTGGCTCAGGCCTGTAATCCCAGCACTTTGCGGGGCTGAGGTGGAGGGATTGCTTGAGGAAGGGAGTTCAAGACCAGTCAGGGCAACATAGCAAGACCTTGTCTCTATGAAAACAAAAACAAAAAAATAAGCTGGGCATGGGAATTCATACCTGTAGTCCCAGCTACTCAGGAGGCTAAGTGGGAAGGATTGATTGACCCCAAGATTGATTAAAGGTGTTCAGTAAGAGGTGTTCACACCACTCCACCCCAGTCTCGTTGACAGAGCAAAACCCTGTCTCACAAAATAATAATAATAAATATAAAATAGTCCTATAATAGATAAATTCGGGGGCAAAAAATGAGCCATTAATATTTATTAATCTTTAAATGATTTTGTAAGACATTTTTATATTCTCTATTAGGTTTCTATTGCTGCATAACAAGTTATCACAAACTTAGCAGCTTCAAACAACACGTTTCTTATCTAGCAGTTCCCATGGGTCACAGGTCCAGGCACAACTTAACTGGGTCCTCTAATCAGGGACTCACAGGCTGAAGTTAAAATGTTGGCCATGCTGTATGTTCACCTGGAGATCTGACTGGGAAATAATCTCTTTCCATGCTCATTCAGGTTGTTGGCAGAATTCATTCCCTTGCAATTGCAGGACTCAGGTCACCAGTGTTTAGTGTTTTGCAGTTGTCTGATGGAGGCACCCATGGATCCCAGAAGCTGCCTATACTTTGCTGCTATGTGGCCCTCTCCGGGGCAGTTCACATGGCTGCTTCCTTAAGGCTGAAAGGACAGTCAGGCTCCAGTCTGCTAAGGAGTCTTGTATAACATAGTGTAATCACAGGAGTGTTGACATTGCATCATCTTTGCTATCTCTGTTGTGTTGGTGGGATGTAAATGACACGTCCTATCTACACTCAAGGAGAAGGGCACCAGGAGGCAGAGATCACTGAGGGTCTCTTTAGGGTCTGCCCACCACACATGCTCTATGCAATTCTGATTTCTCCTTGAAATACAAATGATAGAAAAAGATGACAAAGATCTTCATGAGCATTTTATACTGACCTATAAAGGTCAACTGTGCTGCTTTAGGTCTGTTGCTTCAAGTACAGGTTTGATCAGGATTTAAAAAAATAAACATAACTTCTTGTATAAGCACTGTGCTAAAATTGCAGAAACTAGGACCATATCTTGGTTTTTGTAATAATGCTAGCAGAGTACATACAAGAATAAACATAACAGCATTAGATTGTAAAGACTGGGGTGAGGTCGGCACAGTGGCTCACACCTATAATCTCAGCACTTTGGGAGGCCAAGTCAGGAGGATTGCTTGAGCCCAGGAATTCAAGACCAGCCCGGACAACACAGAGAGATCCAGTCTCTACAAAAAAGAAAAAGCTTAGCCAGACATGATGGCATGGGCCAGTGGTCCCAGCTACTTGGGAGGCTGAGGCAGGAGGATCGCTTTAGCGAGGGAGGTTGAGGCTGCAGTAAGCTGTGATCACACCACAGCACAACAGCCTGAGTGACAGAGCAAGACCCTGTCAAAAAAAAAAAAAAAAAAGAAAGGAAGGGAGGGAGGGAAAGAAAGAGAAAGAGAGAGAGAGAGAGAAAGGAAACAGAGAGAGGGAGGGAGGGAGGGAGGGAGGGAAGGAAGGAAGGAAGGAAGGAAGGAAGGAAGGAAGGAAGGAAGGAAGGAAGGAAGGAAGGAAGGAAAGAAAGAAAGGTTATGGTACCAAAGTGATACTAGTCATGAGCTCTTGTGAGGAAAGTTATAGGCTTTATCCTCTTTAGACTGCTGGGGTGGATATAAAAGATGGGCCTGGCTGGGCGTAGTGGCTCACGCCTGTAATCCCAGCATTTTGGGAGGTCGAAGTGGGCGCATCATTTGAGGTCAGGCATTCAAGACCAGCCCAGCTAACATGGTGAAACTCATCTCTACTAAAAATACAAAAAGAAGGCGGGGGGATCACCTGAAGTCGGGATTTCTAGACCAGCCTGGCCAACATAATGAAACCCTGTCTCTACTAAAAGTACAAAAAATACTAAAAAAATTAGCCAGGCATGGTGACAGGCACCTATAATCCCAGCTACTCAGGAGACTGAGGCAGGAGAATTGCTTGAACCCAGGAGACAAAGGTTGGAGTGGGCCAAGATTGCACTACTGCACTCTAGCCTGGCAACAGAGTGAGACTCTGTCTCAAAAAGTAAAAATAAAATTAAATAAAAGATGGGATCTGGAAAATCTTTCTTTCTTAGAAATTTATTTCCTAGTTCTGTAAAAATGGTAGTATTAGGTGTTCTCTATCATTTAATAATATACTTGTGGGCTAAAAGATGTAAATGCTGTATAAAATCAGCCAATTATGTTAAACTAGCATATCTGTCTTTATTGTGGTTGTCATTAGCCTGAATAGAAAGGCCATTAAAATTGATGTCATATATATATATATTTGAGATGGGTCTCACTCTGTCACCCAGGCTGGAGTGCAGTGCTGTGAACACCCCTTACTGCAGTCTTGAACTCCTGGGCTCAAGCAATCCTCCCACCTTAGCCTCCCAAATAGCTGGCACTACAGGCACACACCACCCCACCTGGCTAATTTTGTAATTTTTTGTAGAAATAGGGTCTCACTATATTGCTCAGGCTGGTCTCAAATTCCTGGGCTTAAGCAGTCCTCCCAACTTGGCCTCCCAAAGTGCTGGGATCAGAGGTGTGAGCCACACTGCACCTGGGCAAAAATTGATTTTTTGGGGAAAGTATTTGAACGCATTTGTTTAGTATTGTATTTACACAATAAAGTATTTCAAGGCCGGGCGTGGCGGCTCATGCCTGTAATCTCAGCAGACTGGGAGACCAAGAAGGGCGGATCACCTGAGGTTGGGATTTCTAGACCAGCCCGGCCAACATAGTGAAACCCTGTCTCTACTGAAAACACAAAAATTAGCTGGGCGTGGTGGTGCACACCTGTAATTCCAGCTACTTGGGAGGCTAAGGTAAAAGTTGAAGTGAGCTGAGACTGTGCCACTGCACTCCAGCCTGGGCAACAGAGAGAGATTCTGTCTCAAAACAAGAAAAAAAGTATTTCACTAGTAAAATAAATTTTTAAATATAAGCATATTCTAAGACAGCAAGTGTCTTAAAAATTTTTTGAATCAATGATTTCATTTTCTTTGTTTCTTCATCACAAAGGTAATAAAATTTTGTAATGTAGCATTGTAATTATCAAAACAGGTTTTGGAAATACCCAGTTTTTGGTTCAAACCCCACTCATTTGCTATGGAAACTTACTTCACTTGCTGTTTGCTTCCATCTTCAGACCCTTGCACATGCAGTTCAATCATCCTATAAAAACTATTTACCTTCATCTCTTCTTATCTAGGTCTTTGTTCACCATTCACATCCAACAGTCTGAGGGAGATTTTTAAAAAGTCTTTTTCCTCAAGCATGTAAGTTGCTCCATTACATGCCTGAAGTAAACACTTGCATTCTTACTGACTGCCCAGCATCTGAATCTTCATCTGTGTTTGGGGACTCTTTACCAAATGAAGGAGCATGCATGCCCCACCACAGACACTGAAAATGCCAGATATTTGTTTTCCTACCCCCACAGCAGGGGGGAAACTGAGATACAACCTGGACTGCACCAGTTGGTTGCATTCACAACAGACTTTGAATAAATAAGGAGACAGTGAAATTAAGAAGCAGGGATAATCCATTGCAGTGAGGGGGCAGAGGTGGTAACACCCTATTTCCAGAGGCAACAGTGTCAGGGATTTAGAACACAGCCTCGTGCCCAGTGTGGCTGGTGTGGATGCCAAAAACCATGGAGTGTAGCCCAGTGAGAGCAGGAGTATTGTCATCACAGGACCATGACTTTTAAAGACATTGTTCCTAACTTCCAAGCCGTGTTCTCCAGCCCTTCTGGAGTTTCATCAGCTACCAAACGCCATTGTAATAAATTTTCTTTCTGCATATGGTAAGCCCCAGTTGGTTTTTGCTGTTTGCTACTAAGAACCCTGTGTACCTGCTGCATCAGGAACCTCCCCTAGTCACCGTACTTTTTGTAACATAATTGCTTAATACTCTGTTGCCACACTATACTCTATGGTACTGATCTGTTTTGTTTATCGTTGAATCTTCAGTCCCCTATAATCACCCAAGAAGAAACTGGTTGGGTGAATGAATGAAACTCTCTAAGCTCTCATTTCCTCATCTACAAATTTGGAATAGTAGTTTTGTTTGTTTGTTTGTTTTTTGAGACACAGTTTCCCTCTGTTGCCCAGGCTGGAGTGCAATGGCACGATCTCAGCTCACTGCCACCTCCACCTCTTGTGTTCAAGTGATTCTCCCGCCTCAGCCTCTGAGTAGCTGGGATTACAAGTGCCTGCCTCCACACCCAGCTAAATTTTTTTGTATTTTGAGTAGAGACGCAGTTTCAACGTTGGCCAGGCTCGTCTCGAACTCCTGACCTCAGGTGATTTACCTGCTTCAGTCTCCCAAAGTGCTGGGATTACAGGCGTGAGCCACCGCGCCCAGCCAAAATAATAGTTCTAAAGAAAGACTGTGAATGTTTTTCTAAAAGGAAGGAAACTTGGACAACCTCCAGCTCAATCATCTCATTTTACAGACAAGGAACTGAGGACCCAAAAGAGTAAATAGTTTGCCTAACTTTGGTGGATGAGTTCAGAGCGTTTTTTACTCCCAGGTCAGTACATTTTCTACACACCATGATGCCTATAAAATATTACAGGCATCAATGTTTTTGTCCCCTACCTCCACCTTCATATGTTGGAGCCCTAACCCATCAAGGTGATGGTATTGGGAGGCAGTGCCCTTGGAGGTAGTTAGGTTTACACGAGATCATGAGGACAGGTTCCCTACAATGGAATTAGTGCCTGTAGAAGAAGCGAAATAGACGTCAGAGCTTTCTCCCTCCACCATGGAAAGACACAGCAAAAAGAAAGCCAACTGCAAGGCAAAAGAGGGCCCTCACCAGAACCCAACCACATCGGCACCCTGATCTCAGACTTCTAGCCTCTGGAACAGTGAGAAATAAATATCTGTTTAAGTCACCTAGGCTATGGTATTATGTATAGTGCCCAAGCTCAGACAAACATTTTATTTGATGATATTTTCACTTTAAACTTAAACCAGGCCGGGCGCCATGGCTCACGCCTGTAATCCCAGCACTTTGGGAGTCTGAGGCTGGTAGATCACCTGAGATCAGGAGTTTGAAACCAGCCTAACCAACATAGTGAAACCGTGTCTCTACTAAAAATACAAGATTAGCCAGGCATAGTGGTGCATGCCTGTAATCCCAGCTACTCAGGAGACTGAGGCAGGAGAATCACTTACTTGAACCTGGGAGGCGGAGGTTACAGTGAGCCGAGGTTGCATCATTGCACTCCAGCCTGGGCAACAAGAGCAAAAGTCCATCACACACACACACAAAACCAACTTAAATTGAAATGTACATGCATTTATTGGTAGGTAGCGCAGAAGGCAGGTACAGGCATTATGAAAAATGTCCCATATAAGGTTCAAGTATGGCAACCAGCATATGCATTCACGTTTGCTATGTGTGCTCAGGTGTGAGAGCCAGAGCATGAAAATTACTTTTAGTCACAGGGAGTCTAGTACATACATTATTTTGTTCTCTCATCAACTCTATAAAGTAGAAATAGTTATGCTGCAGATTATTAAAACCAGAAAAAAACAAACTCAGTAAAGATAATTGAATTATTTTGGGTGCTGCAGCCAACCACCAAGTTGCAATGACCAAACTGAAGCCAAATAAATTGCTTGCTTCTGGCCCATCTCATGTCCCCATCTAAGTTACATCATAAAATTACAATCCTGTGACATTTTTCATAATCTAGACAGGCCTTTCCCTTCATTGGTCTGTTTGTCTTGCCACTCTTCCTACCTCTCTGAGGGAGGAGTTCATAATAATAGGCATAGGCTGTTAAATCTTCTTTTTCAGATTACCCGTAAGTATCCTGACTTATCATGCCATAAATAAGCCTAGGAGACCCTACTTCATAAATAGTTTCTTGTCCATACATTAGGTAATAGGTGTGAATTTTCATAAGTCTCTAAATTCAAAGCATTAATGAACCACAAATGGACCTTTAACATAATTGAATCCTGGTTACTATTCTTGAGCTTTTCATTTATTTTCAGAAACCACTTCTCATTTAAGTGACACTTAGCTACTGAGAAGATTCACAGAGTGATTCAGAGTATGATGTCCTCACCGTTGAATGTTCATAGAATATTTTTTCTCTTTCCATAGTCTTCAGGAGCAACTCAAACGTCTAGGGGATGTGGGATTCTTACATGCTAACATATCTTTGGCATTAACTCCCCCAGTTATTGAATGCAAGGCACACTTCCCCCGCACCCTAAACCGCTAATTTAGGGAAGCGCAGAGCGGAAACGTTCAAGGTCACTAGGGCAGCAGGTGCGGGACCTGAACCGGCGCGGCCGGGCCCGTCTCCATCTCCGAAGTCGGCTCCGCTCTCCGCCCACTCTTGGGACTCACCCTCGCCGGCTGCGACCTCGCTGGGAGACCCCGGTACGCCCGCCCTCCCAGTGGCTGGGCTTGGAACCGCGCTTCTGGAAGGTTCCTGTGTGGCTGTCAGTGGGGCGGCTCGGGGGAAGCCGGGGCGGAGCCGGCGGCGGCAAGAGCTTCGGGCTACGCCTCCCGGGGCCTCTCCTCCACGCCTGTTGGCGGAAGCCGCGCTCCGCCCGGCAGGAGACGCTGTAGTCGGGGGTCGGCGGCGGCGGCGCCGCGCCCGCTCTCGCCAGCTCGCCCGCCGGCTCTCCTCCCGCCGCAGGACGGGCGCGCTGCGCTCCCGTGGCCATGCAGCGTCTGGCCATGGACCTGCGGATGTTGTCCCGGGAGCTCTCCCTCTACCTGGAGCACCAAGTCCGGGTGGGGTTCTTCGGCTCGGGGGTGGGCTTATCCCTGATCCTGGGCTTCAGCGTCGCTTATGCCTGCTACTACCTGAGCAGCATTGCCAAGGTGAGCCGGGGGTGGCGCAGGGCCGCGGGCTGCTGGGCCGGGAGCTAGGGCAGCGGGCACGCCGCGAGGCTGCCCGGGCAGGGGAGGTCGGCAGCCCCGGGGACCGGCGGCGAGCTGCTCCCGAGCGACCGCCCCGAGCTCGCGCGGGAAAACCGGCAGTCCCTGCCGCCCGCGCGCCCACTCGCCCGCCAGCTGGTGGGGGGTCCCGGCCCGGGGGTCCTGCGAGCGCAGCCGGGAAGCTGCTGACCTCCGCGCTGCGGCGCTGCCCGGTCGCCGATCGCGAGGCCGGCAGCGCATTCAGGAACGCCGTGGCGCTTCTGAAAATGACTCCCGGCCGGACGCCGTGGCTCACGCCTGTAACCCCAGCACTTTGGGAGGCCGAGGCGGGTGGATCACCTGAGGTCAGGAGTTCAAGACCAGCCTGACCAAGGTAGTGAAACCATGTCGCTACTAAAAATATAAAAAATTAGCCGGGGGTGGTGGCGGGCGCCTGTTATTCCACCTACTCCGGAGGCTGAGGCAGGAGAATCCCTTGAACCTGAGGGGCGGATGTTGTAGTGAGCCGAGGTCGTGCCATTGCACTTATCCGTTATCGCGACTCTTGCTTTCCCTCGGGGGTTGGAGAAACCTCCGTTTCAGTCCTCTGTCACTGAATTCTTTGCGTCAGCCTTCCAGAAAGAGATGTAATCGGAGGGAACCCTCGCGCAAGGGACAAGTCTATGCCGGTGTCTGGTTTACGGTTGGCAGAAACTTTGTTCGTTCTGGACACTTCTCTGATACTGTTTTCCCCTTCAGAAACCCCAATTAGTGACCGGGGGTGAGAGTTTCAGCCGCTTCCTTCAAGACCACTGTCCCGTGGTGACAGAAACGTACTACCCGACGGTCTGGTGCTGGGAGAGTCGAGGACAGACCCTGTTGAGACCTTTCATCACTTCGAAGCCCCCGGTGCAGTACAGGAAGTAAGTGAAGTGTCCATTTTCAGTCATTTCTGCAAAATCACAGGGGTTTTTTTGTTTGTTTTGTTTGGTTTGGTTTTTTGTTTTTGCTTATTCCCAGTTCTTGGTTAGTAGAATCTCTGCTTTAGGAAGTATACAGAACAGAAAGAGGAAATGAAAATGGAAGGTATGTCCCCGGCTCCACCCCCAGCTGCAGGAAAATACTCAGGTATTGGCCTCCTAGCTCCCGCCCTAACACCCCCCCCACACACACACCTGATGTAAATGGTTTATTTTTAGGATGAGAGAAGTGTTTGGGGATTACTGTCTTCCTATTTGTCATACATCTGTCAGAAAGACTCAGATCCTTTGATTATCTTCATCCATTCATTGATATGTAGCAGATACTGGGAGTGGGGTGGGGTGAGAAGGATGCCACTTAATTTGGGTTTTGTGCGATTGATTCGTGTAAAATGACTTCCTATTGACAGGCAAATGGGATCTTGATGATAATAGTTCTTGATATTTTAAAGATACGGTCCAAGGTTTATCAGGAACCAAGAGATTTAAATGGTGCCTGTTATTAATTTCCCTTAGTCATCTGTCCTGGAGTTTATTTTGTTGCCTGAAACTTGCACTGTTTGTTTGGGAAAATTCTCTAAGTTCATAAATACTGTGTGAGAAATACTTTAAATTATTTCAGAAGCAATTCTTGAAGCATACTATACAAGGAGACTGCATTATTGAGTCCAAAGAGCTAGAGCAGAGGTCAGAGATTAGATCAGCGTTTTACTTATTCAGATTTCCCTGTTGCATTAGTTGAGTGACCTCAGTCAAACTATGGTTAAGTGCTGGGTGTTTTGGAGTAATGAGTAAGTATTAATTTATCTTAATCATTCGCAGTTCATTTTTAGATACGGCTTTGTATGGAGGTTACTGGAAATACTTGATGGTACTAATCTTCATAAAATCCTTCTAATGAAAGAAAATGATCTATAGATGGAGATATGGGTGTGTGTTCGTGAATGCTGGAAAAAAGTTATTTGTGTTTTTAGAATTAAAACAGAAAATTAAGACATGAGTTAAAACATGTAAATAGTAATGTCTTCTTAATTATTCTTTTCAGTGAACTTATTAAAACTGCAGATGGAGGACAGATTTCACTGGACTGGTTTGATAATGATAACAGTATGTGTTATATGGATGCCAGCACCAGACCTACTATCTTATTGTTGCCTGGCCTCACTGGAACAAGCAAGGAATCATATATCCTTCATATGATCCATCTTAGTGAAGAATTAGGATACAGGTACCAGTAAAATATTTCTTTCTTATTTTTGACCCAATCGATTCTAAATGAAGTACAAATATATCTACATGTTTGTTTCAGAAATACTTAGTATTTCTTGCATGGAAAAGCAATCCCTTCAATTATTTTTTTTCTCTGCATTCTCCTCTTATTTTTTTTTAGGACAATGCATAACTGAATCATCTCACAAGAAATGGCACTTGGCATAGTAGACACTCCATAGATTTAGGCTGAATTGATGGATGAAATTAGAATCATCTGAGCATTGACTGCGCCCTGCTGCTCACCCCCCACAACCCCCCCTACCCCCCAATGGAGAGAGTGTTATGGAGGGAGAATAGCAATGACCCCTGAGAGAGTACACAGTGGCCCTCATGTCACATTCTGTATTTGGGCCTGGATTCACTAATATCATCACCCTGGCTCAGCTCCAAAGTGCAAAAAATATTCAGAATCAGCTTGTAGGTCATCCCTACTTATCAAAGGTGATCTATGCCTCTTCTGTCCACCTAAGTCTGCAGGTGCACTTGGCTAGTCTCCAGTTGATGATGCCACAGCTTTTCTGAATAACCATATTAAGCTCAGTCACCAGGTACAATTTAACTTTTTTGCAAGTGATTTAGCAACTTTAAGTTTCAAGTTCAGCTTTAGAATCTTAAAGTAGAGTCCTTGTAAAAGGCACTGCTTTTTTGTGCCTCGGCCTTTTTTTTTTGAGTTGATAGTAATTATTGTAATGGAACACACTGTGAGTTGTATTTAAAGTAGAGTTGTATCTTTTGTTCAACTCAAAATACTTGTTTTAAGGTAAGCTGATGGTAAGTTTACCTTAAAAAAATCATTTGGGGCTGGGCATGGTGGCTCATGCCTGTAATCCCAGCACTTTGGAAGGCCAAGGCCGATGAATTGCTTGAGCCCAGGAGTTCGAGACCAGCCTGGGCAACATGGTGAGACCTAGTCTCTACAAAAATTAGCTGGGCATGGTGGCATGCGCATATAGTTCTAGCTTCTGACAAGGCTGAGGCAGTAAGATCAGTTGAGCCCAGGAGGTAGAGACTGCAGTGAACCATAATCATGCTACTGCACTCCAGCCTGGATGACAGAGTGACACCTTAGGCAAAAAAAAAAAAAAAATGTTTGATGTAAAGGGGAAAATTCCATAATAGCTAACTTAATTTTAACAAGTTAATTCTGACCTTTTACAAATATAGCCTGTTTTGTCCATGAAGTAACATTCTCTCAGAAACTATGATATAATGTTGAAGAATTATGGTGTTCCAGAAATTTACTTAGCAGTAGCAGAAGTTCATCCTTATTTTATATGTAAGCACCATCCAGTTAGATGTGAGCCTTGGTTGCCTTTTTTTTTTGAGACCGAGTCTGGCTCTGTTGCCTAGGCTGGAGTGCAGTGGCATGATCATGGTTCACTGCAGCCTCTTAGAGGCGTGAGCTACTGCACCCAGCCTGGTTACAAGAGTGAAACTTCGTCTCAAAAAAAAAAAGCAAACCACAAAGCACAAAAGCAGAAACTGCAAGGCCTCTTGAGACCCAGGCTGAGAACTCCCACAATGCTCCTAGTCAAAGCAAGTGACATGGTCAGCCCAGAGCCAAAGGGTAGGGAAATAGACTCCACCTCTTGATAGGAAGAGCTTCAAAGTATTTTTGCAGTCTACCACAGAAAGCCAAGTAGTTTTAAAGACCACTGAGAATAAAAATAGATCTGCAAAAAATAAAAAAAAATAAAAAATATAAAAATAAAATAAATAAATTAAAAAATTAAAAAGGAAAAAAAATAGATCTGCATGGAATCTAGCAGATAGCAGGGCTTGTGAAAAGCTGTGTAATATGAAGGAATGTGCATGGGCTTTGGAGTCAAGCTGGTTTCAAACGTTGGAACTGCCACTTTCTAAGGGACCCTGGACTATTAGTTTAACTTCCCTCATCACAGTGTTCTCACCTACTTCACAGGGTTTAGTAAGAATGTGTAAAGTAGGCTGGGTGCGGTGGCTCATGCCTGTAATCCCAGCACTTTGGGAGACTGAGGTGGGTGGATCACTTGAGGTTGGGAGTTCAAAACCAGCCTGGTCAGCATGTGGAAACCCTGTTAACTGAGCGTGGTACCATGCACCTGTAATCCCAGCTACTCAGGAAGCTAAGACACAAGAATCGCTTGAACTTAGTGGGTGGAGGTTGCAATGAGCTGAGATCGTACCACTGCACTCCAGACAGGGAGACAAAGTGAGACTTTGTCTCAAAAAAAAAATTGTAAAGTACTTGGTTGGGTGCCCTACACAAAGTGGGTCTTTAAAAGATGTTTATGTTGGCCGGGCATGGTGGCTCACACCTATAATCCCAACACTTTGAGAGGCAGAAGGGGGTGGATCACCTGAGGTTAGGAGTTTGAAACCAGCCTGGCCAACATGGCGAAACCCCTGTCTCTACTAAAAATACAACAAAAAATTAGCTGGGTATGGTGGCAGGTACCTGTAATCCCAGCTACTTCGGAGGCTGAGGCAGGAGAATTGCTTGAACCCGGGAGGTGGAGGTTGCAGTGAGCTGAGATCATGCCACTGCACTCCAGCCTGGGCAACAGAGTAAGACTCTGCCCCAATTGAAAAAAAAAAAGGGGGGGGTAAAGAGAATGAGATGGAGAATGTTTGTCCCATCTACATGATGATAACCTGTCCATCGTCACTGGCAGATTGCATTAATAAGTACTCTCTTGAATAGTTCCTGCCCCCAAGAGGAAAAAGTTGCTGAGCCAGATAAATTCTTTCAAATTTTATTAATCAGTTAAGTCTTCCACCTCCTGGAAGGTAGGTAAAATGAGAGAGGCCAGGAGTGCCGGGTGCAGTGGCTTATTCCTATAATCCCAGCACTTTGGAAGGCTAAGGCAGGAGGATTGCTTGAGCCCAGGAGTTTGAGACCAGCTTGGACAATATAGTGAGACCCCCATTTCTACAAAAAAAAAAACACGAAACAGTGAATAATAATTTTAAAAGACCAGAAGTATGTTTAGAGAGAAGCCATCTTCATGGAAACCAGAGGGCTGGAGAAAAGGCAGTTATTGCTAATAATTTACAACTGTATGATTGATAAAGTAGTTAGAAACCTTACCATTCATTCCACAAAGTCTCCATTCAGTAATATAGCCTAATAGGTATTATTTTATGTACATGAATAATATCTTATTTTCTGAAATCCTTTTCCCATTCTCTGAATTGATTTCCAGTACTACAACAAAAACAAGGAGAAAAACAGTAACTAACAAAATCTGAATCATCTTTTACCTTGACTTTTTAAAACAGAGAGCCATATGACTTGGGAGGGAAAAAAAAGAAAAGATTTTGAAAAATAAAACTGAGAGCCTTTATTTACCATTATATTCCACCTCTAACTAATATTAACAAGAGTGACCAATCCAGAATTATACAGTTATAAGTTTATTGACATTTAGGTCAGTCATAAGTATTTTGGTGCTGCAAAGTACAACACAGAACCTATTTTCAAGGAGCATACAGTCTATTCGAAGCGGCAAAGAGTATGCAGCAGAAAATAAGTGTACATCAGAAAGGAGCAAGATTAGCTGTAAGTGGCAAAAAACTCATTAGTGACTTATGATATAAGTTTATTTCTCTCTCATGTAAAAATCTAACAAGGTAGATTACAGCTTGTATGGCACGTGTCAATGTCAGGAACCTAAGCTACTTCCAGTAGTAGGTTGATTCAAAAGTAATTGCAGTTTTTGCCATTAAAAAAACTGCAATTACTTTTGCACCAACCTAATATGTTGCTTCATAATATGGATGCTTCAGCCGTAGCCATCACATCTGCATTCCAACACCCAAGAAGGAGAAAAAAAGCACAATAGGAAAAGTACCATCTTCCTTTAAAGATGCATTCCAGCAATTGTGCACACCACTTTTGCTTATATCACATTCACCTGCTCTTAGCTGCAAGGGAAGCTTGCAAATTAAATTTTGGCGGGGGCGCGGTGGCTCACGCTTATAATCCCAGCACTTTGGGAGGCTGAGGCAGGCGGTAACGAGGTCAAGAGATCAAGACCAACCTGGCCAACATGGTGAAACCCCATCTCTACTAAAAATACAAAAACTAGCTGGGCATGTGGTACGAGCCTGTAGTCCCAGCTACTCAGGAGGAGGAGGCAGGAGAATTGCTTGAAGCCAGGAGGCAGAGGTTGCAGTGAGCCGAGACTGTGCCACTGCACTCCAGCCTGGGTGACAGAGCAAGACCTAGTCTCAAAAAGATAATAATAAAATTTTAACAAGTGGGGTCCTGAGAATATTTTATGTGGGGGAAGTAGCAAGTAAATGTCATTTGAAGTTATCATAGCTCTAGATGCAGTTTAGCTTTTCCTGCAGCATTAGAGGTGCCTTGGTGGGGGACAGGGGTGGGAGTCTAGCTCCAGAGTTCCTGAGGGAGGAGGGATGAGAGAAGCTGAACTAAGGAAAACAAGACAACAAAAGGGTGAGTTCTGACCACGATTTCCCTCATCTAAAAGCAACGTCTTGGATAAGAAATCATTTTAAATTAACACCAGAGTATTTTTTTCTTAACTCATTTTGTTGTTGTTGTTAAAATAATTTGGTTTTTAAACTTTTGGGAATAAGGCAGTTAACTGATCATTTGTGCAACTAGCTTGATTAATACGTTAGAAAGCACTGAATGATTAGCTTCATTCATGGTATTCTAGAAAAAGTTATGGTGGAGACTGACAAGTGGTCCCATTCTCTAGGGCACTAATTGTTAGCTGTTCCACTATAGCATGGCACCTCAATTAAACTTTCAGGGACAGAGCTCTTTTTATCAGAGTTGGCATGTCCTCAAAAGGGTACTCTGTGTTCAGAGCACCCATCTTCTTTGGAAAAAAGACCTGAATGTTACAGCTTAGGTAGTGCTGGGCAGCAAAGTAAGGTGGTTAAGTGGATTCTTGAGTCAGATCTGTCTGGGTTCAGATCCTAGCTCTGTCACATACTACCTGTCTACCCACAGACAAATTATGTCATTGCTCAGCACCTCAGTTTTCTCATCTGTAATAATACCTGGGTCTCATAGGGTTGTGAGGATTGCATGTAATGTATATAAAGAATGTTGACTAGTATCTGACCTATAGCAAACATTTTTTAAGTATTAACTATGAAACCTTAAGAAGTGAATCAGGACTGCTCTATGGCTTAGGAAAGAGCCCCACTCTTGTAATCTGATCAGATTGAAATGAGATACCTACTACCTACACCTTACAATGATTAATACCAAGAAGATGCCATTCCAAGAGGGCCCAGAGACAACAGTGTGCCTGGCAAGCCAAAGGGTAGTACAGAGAGAAGGAAGGAAATGTCTTGCTAAGGTAGAGTGGCTGCCGGAATCGACATTATCCTGTAGTCCATGTCTCTGAGTCTGTAGTTTCCAGCAATGACTTGTGACACTGGAATAACAACTGTTGCTTGCAAGCACTATAAATCTAGAGCCCTTTAGTTATTAAATAGGTCCAGTTCAACTGGGTGTTTATTGACAAAATCTACAAAAATATCAAAGAAACATAGCTAGAATTCAAATGAGTGAAATGAAATATGAGAATATCAGAAAGCAGCTGAGTAAATTTCAGGATCAGAGCTACATCAGGAAAGGGAAACGATTGCAATAAAATAGTATTAGCTCACTGAAAGAATTATTGATGCTAGTAGTATCGTTAGGTTTTCAGCTTCCCCACATTAAAGATACCTTTGACTCTTTTTCCCTCGTGGCCACTGGTTTTGAAATATTATACCTATAAAATAAACTGCATTAATTAAATATTAACTTGCTCATCTTTTTTTAAAATTCATAGGGCCACTTAGACCTTATGATCAGCAAGAGATAACCAGAATTGCCACTTTGGTTGATTACAGTTAAATTTAACTTTGCTGAGTGCCTGCCACATTATAGGCCCCGTGCCAGGCACTGTATATAGGTTATCCTACTTATTATATACCCAGTTCATGGTACATATTATTAACCCCATTTTAGCAAACAAAAAGCAGAACTGCAGTGTTAGTAATTTGATCAAAATTAGCTGGTATGTGACAGGATTAAGACTGAAATGTAGGACTGGGCACGGTGGCTCACACCTATAATACTAGCACTTTGGGAAGCGGAGGCGGGTGGATCACCTCAGCTCAGGAGTTCAAGACAAGCCTGGCTAACATGGTGAAACCCTGTCTCTACTAAAAATACAAAAAATCAACCAGGCATGGTGGTGGATGCCTGTAATCCCACCTACTTGGGAGGCTGAGGCAGAAGAATCGCTTGAACCTGGGAGACAGAGGTTGCAGTGAGCTGAGATCGCACCACTGCACTCCAGCCTGGGCAACAAGAGCAAAACACCAACTAAAAAAAAAGATTGAAATGTACAGGCTTACTACAGATAAATGTATGACTTCTGTGAGGCTTTTGTTTGAAATGTTGGTAATTCCTGAAAACCATTCTTCACTACTTTTTTACAACCTTGGATGCCTTAGGCTCTTTGCTTGTGAAAAAGTAGCTCTTCCAGTCCTATGATTTTGCCTAACATGATGATGTATACCTGTGATATTGTTGTGACACAGTTTTATCAGGGAAATTTAAGACATGACAGGCAAACAAGTCATGTTTCCTACTCAGAGAATAAATTTTGTAGGGAAGGAGTTGGAACAGGAGATAATGAGGTTCCTGAATTATGAATTGACTTTCACTGTTCTCCATTACCATGTTAATTACTGTTTGATTTCTGATGCAACTTAGAAAAAGGTACATGAATTATGTTAATTTGTTTTACTACCTTTATGACCTTAGTAAGCTTGGAGATGTTTAGATAGTATCATTTCTTGAAGAGAATGTGTATTCTCTTGTTGGATGAGGTATTCTATACATTTAAATTTGGTTAATATTGATAGTGTTATTCAGACTATTTATAGCTCACTTTTGTCTTTTATTGATAGAAGCATTTAAAAATAGATATAGTTGTAGATTTTCTATT
Organism: Cacajao melanocephalus; assembly: GCA_963573385.1. Lineage (NCBI taxonomy): Eukaryota > Metazoa > Chordata > Mammalia > Primates > Pitheciidae > Cacajao > Cacajao melanocephalus. The sequence continues at coordinate 62,891 of CAUYLG010006152.1, read as the reverse complement.
TCTCCATTTAATTCTATTTTTCTTCATGTATATGGAAGCTCCATTAGACACATACACATTTAAGATTGTTAGTCTTCCTATGAATTAACTCTTTTTATCCTCATGAAATGTTCTTCTTAACCTCTGGTCATAAAGTTTACTTTACCTGATATTATCATAGCCATTTCATCTTTTTTTTGCTGTTTGTGTGATATCTCTTTATTTATACTTTAACTTTCAGAGTATCTATGTCATTGTATTTAAAGTGTATTGCTTGTAGATAGCATGTAGTTAGATCTTCTTTTTTTTTTTTTTTTTTCCTGAGACAAAGTCTCACTGTTGTCAGTCTGGGCTAAAGTGCAATGGCACAATCTTGGCTCAACTGCAACGTCCACCTCCTGGGTTCCATTAATTCTCCTGCCTCAGCCTCCCAAGTACAGGCACCCACCACCACACCCAGCTAATTTTTGTAGTTTTAGTAGAGACAGGGTTTCACCATGTTAGCCAGGCTGGTCTCGAACTCCTGACCTCAGGTGATCCACCTGCCTTGGCCTCCCAAAGTGCTGGGATTACAGGCATGAGCCACTGTGCCCAACCAGATCTTGCTTTTTTTAAATCCAGTCTGACAATCTCCATCTTTTAATTGAGATTTTTATTCATTTACATTTAATGTAATTGCTAATGTGGTGGATTTTTTTTTTCTTTTTCTTTTTCTCTTTCTTTTTCTTTTTTTTTTTGAGACAGAGTCTTGCTCTGTCACCCAGGCTGGAGTGCAGTGGCATGATCTCAGCTCACTGCAACCTCCACCTCCTGGGTTCAAGTGATTCTCCTGCCTCAACCTCCTGAGTAGCTGGAATTATAGGCGCCTGCCACCACACCCAGCTAATTTTTGTACTTTTAATAGAGACCAGGTTTCACCATATTGGCCAGGCTAGTTTCGAACTCCTGACCTCAAGTGATCCGCCCACCTCGGCCTCCCAAAGTGCTGGGATTACAGGCGTGAGCTACCATGCCCATCCCACAATCACATGTATTTTTTTTTATTGTTCCACAAATCACTGAGGTTCTACTTTATTTGGACCTTTTTCCTCTTATCCTTATGTTCAAGCTGCAATTTGCAAATCCAGTGAATTTTTTAATTTCAGATATTATATTTTTTCTAGAATTTCCATTTTAATAAATTTTATTCTACTGAGATTTTCTATTTTTTTTTTTTATTCTTTACAAACTCCCCCACCCCACCACCTTTAATGTCCTTGAATTATAATAGCTGCTTTAAAACTTCATCTGCTAGTTCTAACATCTGGACCATCTCAGGGCCAGTTAGCTTGTCTCTTGAGTATGGGTCATGTTTTCTGCTTCTTTATGATCTAGCAATTTGGGGTTGTGTCCTGGACAGTTTGACCCATTGTAGAGACTCTGGATTCTGTTTATTTTTCCAAAGAGTATTGCTTTTTGTTTGTTTTATTAGATAGTTAACTTGGCTACACTCAAACTTCAAACTCTCTCTCCTGTGTCATAAATCACAGTTGAAATCTTTGTCCAGTTTTTTAGTCTTAATTGGGTTGCTTGTAGTCTGCTTCACGTATGTATAGATGGGGGATCAGCTAGAATTTGGACCCAGCTTTTATTCAGAACTTGGTGCTCTTTCTCTGTGTATTCTTCTAAGATTTTTTCCGCTTGTTTTCCAACTGCTGTTGTTGACCCAAACTCTGTTTTAATCATTCTTCAAGCTTGTGAGACTGAGCATTTCTGTCCAACTTTTATTTATCATTGAGTAGTACCAACTACTGCCTTCCCTCGGGTAAAAAAGGAAGCTGTACAAATTGAAAACTCACCCAGTATGATTTTCATTTTCCTAGTGTCAACTCCCATTCAGTTTCTGCATGCTTTTTTGTTGTTGTTCTTCTCTACTGCCTTTGTATTTTTTCAAGAATATATAGTTATTATTCTATGGAAGGCTTGGCCCTATAGGGTCTACCTGGACAACACTAGAGGCAGAACTTCTTTATCATCTTTTCTTAACCTGGAATTCAGAAGCTTATGTTTATTTTTGTCCTAACCTATTTTTCCATTCTTATTTTCTGTTATTACCGTCTGTGTAGCCACTTTTCAACTGTTAATTGATTTTTCATCCCTTAGAACATTTAATACATTCTCACCTTATATCTTTGCTTATATTACTCCCTTTACAATACATCTCACATTTGCCTTTTGCTGGAATCTTTACTATTTTTCAAGTCCTCACGTAAGCTCTATCTACCTTTTTATGAAGCCTTTCTTAATCAATTTTCCCCTCTTGACCACAGAGTTTTACTGTCTATACCACTCATTGGACATTGAATCCTATACTGTCTTATTACTTTTGTTGTTGTCACTCAACTGAATATATGTTGCATATATTTTCAATCTAACTAGATTGTACCCTCCTTCAGGCCAGGAACCTTATGTTGTTATTTTGTTTCTCTACTACAGGCTCTAACTCAATCTTTAGTTCAGTAAATATTATTGAATGAATAAATGAGTTATCCCAATATTAATATTCATGTAAAGTGCTTAGAACATGATCTGTCCACATGGGAAACATAAGTAAACATTATCTGTTGTTGTTATTACCTGAAATCAGAATCATATGACTAGCTGATTCCTGAATGTTCCTCTCACTCTACCCTTTGCTGATTATTATTTCTAAGACTCAAAGATTTGGGGAATTAGAACTGAAAAATATTTAAGATTGCCTGATAAAATTACAGATTTGGAAACTAGGCCTAGACAGGTACTCAAAACCCATGCGAGTTTCACTGCTTTTCTTAGGTGCCCAAACTCAGAGCCTGCTACTTTTTTTTTCCATTTGTTCTTCTTTTTTGAGACACACTCTCCTGCTATCACCCAGGCCGGAGTGCAATGGTGTGATCACGACACTGCAACCTTGACCTCCAGGGTTCAAGCCTGAGCAGATTCTTCCCCCCCTCCCCAGAATTTCAGCGCTTCTCCTTCTGTAAGGCCTGAGCAGATTTGAGGCTCTCTGGTCCATCTCACCGTGACAGTCGTTCTCAACCTAGGGGTAGTTTGCCCCCAGAGAACATTTGGCAATGTCTGGAGACATTTTTCGTTGTTATGCCTGGGGCATGTGCTACTGGCATCTAGTTGGTAGAGGCCAGAGATTTTGCTGAGTATCCTATAATGCACAGGACAGCACTGCTACAAAGAATTATTTGGGCTGAAATCTCCATAGTACTAAAGATTGAGAAACTCTGTGCTATAAGTAGTCTCTTGCTTTTATTTAACCTTCATTAAAGGAGACTCACCTGCTTCCCTGGTTAATGGGTTCTCTTGTTGCAGAAGGTTCTTCTTATCAGGTTTGTTCTTTATTTGATATTTCTTCTCTTTATATTTTCCTTGTTTTGAGGAAAAAAATTGTATAGTTCAAATATGTAGGAAAAATAAGCTTTGCAGAACAATTTCCCTCATATACATGCCCTTTAGAATTGTTTGAGATAACTGTAAAAATTAATTGGAGAGAGCTGTTACAGAAGCTTAACAGAGGCTGGGCACAGTGGCTCATACCTGTAATCCCAGAACTTTGGGAGGCTGAGACCAGAGGGTTGTTGGAGCTCACAAGTTCGAGACCAGCCTGGGCAACATAGCTCCCTATGTCTCGTCTCTACAAAAGAATTTAAAAATTAGCTTGCGCCTGTAGTCCCAGCTACTCGGGAGGCTGCGAATCACCTGAGCCCAGGAGGTTGAGGCTGCAGTGAGCCGTGATTGTGCCACTGCACTCCAGCCTGGGCAACAGGGAGACCTATCTCTAAAGAAAGTAAAAAAGAAGAAAAGGTTAACAGACTTTTCAATCCCTTAGGAATAGTAGTTTCACAGCCAGCTCTTTTAGCTCTATGTGTAAAGTGTTCCCTGATGACTCTCAGAGTAAGCAAAGAGGTTAAATGAAAAGACCTGGTTGCTCATCACCAGCTGGAATGGGAGAAAGGGCAGAATGGCAGACTTCTTTCTGCCATCCTCTGTAGCTGCTTTGCTCCCTTATTCTTCCTTATCTCTCTGCCCCACGTCCAAGGCTTGAAGTATACAATGATGACTATTACTGATTAAACATTATTAGGAACAAAGCCTTATGGAGAGGCCAGTACAATTCCTCCTCTAGCAAGAGCTACAAGAACTATGATCCACTTTCCAAAGTTGCCTGAACGGAAGTGCAAATATCCCAGTCTGCAGTTCAGAAGAAAATCCCAGATGTATAGGCTGCTTTTTCATGAGTTTGCAAATCATCTTTTTCTTTCCCCTCACTAGTGCTCTTGCCTTCTCTCCCTGGCAGTCACATGATGACATCTTGCTCCAGAAGCCATTTTAATCCTTATTTAATGTTTGTACTCTAAGGTGGTTCTTTTCTGAATGACTGGGAGCCTCAAGTTTCAAGGTCATAATTAACTTTAGCACTGATTCCTGTGTGACTTAGGTGCCTATGCAAGTAAATACAAATGGCCAACTGAAATTTTATTTATATCCAGACGTCTTGCCATTCTTCTTAGCAAGAAAAGATAAAGGAGTCACTGAGCCTACTCTAACTTTTCTGCATGTATTTATAGTTTAAGATTTCTCGAGCTGAGCACGGTGGCTCATGCCTGTAATCCTAGCATTTGGGAAGCCAAGGCAGGAGGATCACTTGAGCCCAGGAGTTAGAAACCAACCTGGGCAATGTGGTGAAATCCTGTTTCTACAAATAATTTTTTAAAATTAGCTAGGCTGGCCAGACATGGTGGCTCACACCTGTAACCCCAACATTTTGGGAGGCTGAGGCAGACAGATCACTTGAGATCAAGAGTTGTAGAACAACCTGGCCAACATGGTAAAATCCTGTCTCTACTAAAAGTATAAAAATTAGCCAGGCATGGTGGCACGCACCTGTAATCCCAGCTACTTTTGAGGCTGAGGCAGGAGAATCACTTGAATCTGGGAGGTGAAGATCGCAGTGAGCAGAGATCGAGCCATAGCACTCCAGCCTGGGTAACAGGGTGAGACTCTGTCTCAAAAAATAAAAAAAAAGAAAAGAAAAAAATTAGCTGGGCCGTTGTGGTGTGCACCTGTGGTCCCACCTACTCAGCAGGCTGAGGCGGGTGGGTTGCCTGAGCATGAGAAGCTGAGGCTGCAATGATCTGTGATTGCACCACTGCACTCCAGCCTGACCGACAGAGTGAGACCATGTCTCAAAGAAAGAAAGAAAATTTTCTCTTAGGTGAGTCAATAAAATGTAATATTTCTAGCTTTTTCTCAAATAGGATTTCTGAGGTTTCTAAATATTTATCTTCTTTCAGCTGGGCCTAATAAAATTTTCTGTATGACTTTTCAGTTGCAAGAAAATTACTTTGCAAGAATATAGCCTGCATACCACATTAAATGAAGGTGGTGTGCTTTGAGATCCAGCCTCCCTGAAAAGACTCAGAGTTCTGTATGTTCTATACAGCAGTCAGTTAATCGGTGATTAGAACCTGTACAGTGCTCAGTAGCACCCTGAAAGAAGAGATTTGGAATCTTAAATGGCCTGGATTGGTTGGTAGTCAGACAAAAACCAAATGAATTTTAATTGATATGAATATAGACTTACTAAATCAGTGAGAACCTGTGTAGACACAAGTCAGGATTTTGTCTAAGATGGTAAAAATACATATCTGGGGCTATGTTTGCCTGAAAGTTAAATGAGAGTTAAATATTTTAAATATGGAATAACTTTTGAAACCAGCACAACACTACAACTACCATTACTACTGATAGCTAACTTCCACCGAGTACTTACTTGAGCCAACACTAATCTAAACCCTTTACATTGATCTGAGCCCATTTACCCAGCAGATGCAAACAGGGTCAGAGAAAACACAAGGTCACCTTTCCTCCCTAGGTCAACTGAACACTAAGCAGTAGCATAAAGGGGCCCATCCGACCAGCTCAAGTGCCAGGCTCTTTGTGGCTCTACCTATGATGTTTACACTTCATGTAAAATTTTGGTGTCCATGTTTGCTGAGCCTTAATGGAACAAGAGCTATTTCTTAGGATATAAATAGATACGTATGAATGTTGCAAATACAATGGGTAGAAAACATATATTTTTTTCTTTGTTTAAAGCAAAAACATGGCCAGGCGCAGTGGTTCATGCCTGTAATCCCAGCACTTTGGGAGACCGAGGTGGGTGGATCACATGAGGTCAGGAGTTCAAGACCAGCCTGGTCAGCATGGTGAAATCTGTTTTTACTAAAAATACAAAAAAATTACCTGGGCGCAGTGGTGGGTGCCTATAATCCCAGTTACTCAGGAGGCTGAGGCGGGAGAATTGCTTGAACCTGGGAAACAGAGGTTGCAGTGAGCCGAGATCACACTATTGCACTCCAGCCTAGGCGACAAGAGGAAGACTCTGTCTCAAAAACAAACAAACAAACAAAAAATCTAAATTTTACTTGTATTTAGAATTGTTTTAAAAACACTTATTGGAGGCCCACATATGTACACAGGAAGAAGTTGGAAATATTCTACTCTTTTGGTAGGAAAAATTAACATCACTTCAATATGCAGTTTTCTAATTTGAACCCACATGTGGAATTTAGAGAACTGGAATTTTATTTTAGTGCATTTAGATGAAATTGTCAAACATTATCATACCTGTAAGACAAATTTTTAAAATCTTTTAGTACTCTAAATCAGTATCAGATGATTTTAATATTATATCGTGAGCAAGAATCATGTGTAGAAATAACGAAAATTGCTTTCCTGGTTTTTAGATGTGTGGTTTTTAACAACAGAGGAGTGGCGGGGGAGAATCTCTTGGTAAGTAAATTTAAATGACAACAGTCTTAATTTTTTTTAAAGAATCATTTCTAGTTTTATAACAAAAAGCATATTCTTTTTATTTAAAATAACTCTGTTTATGCAATCAATACAAATTTATTATAGAAAAATACAGATATGGAAAAAAAGGAAATTTATAAGACCCATAATTATATAACAAGGGAAATTCCCTTAGTCTATGTTCATTCAGATTTTATATATATGTTAAAAAGCAATACGTTTCTATCTTTATAAAAATTAAGATTCTATTTGGTAATTAAACTTTTATACTTACTATATTTTAACATCAATAGTTATCCATCTACATCATTTTTTTTTCTACCCTCTCAGCCCAGCTTTTTCTGACTCTGGAGAGAACTGGGAAGAGAAGGCCTCATTTTTAATGCAAAACGCATTTTCTTTAAAAATTAACCAATGCAAAACAAATTAATACAGTGACTTTTTTTCCACTTATGAAGTTTATGTTTGTCATGAAACAATTTTGTATGTTATATGCCTGTTTGCCAGCTGAAGTTTACATGGTGGAAACGTTATTGAAACCTTTTAAAATTTATATCAGGTCTTTTTTTTTCCCTCCAATTCTGAGTTTTTGCTAGGATAGATCTTTCACCTCTTAGAAAATCACTGTCTGATGTTTAAATCTGTGAGTTGGAATGAGAATATTCCCCTTGCTAGAATTTTCTTTAGCTTTTTAACTTTTCATTTTTTACAATCTCAATAGGTAGGTCAAAGGCAATTCTACTAGAATTGAAAGAAACTTTTTTGGGTCATTGACAGAGAATGACATTAAGACTATAAATAATTAAGTCATGCTGGAAATAAAAATTTACAGTCAGGTCACAAATGTCAATACTTTATAAGAACTTGGGAAGAAAAAAGCTCTTACTAGGGGGAATGAAGATAAATACGATTTCAAAAGCAAAGGTTATAGAGTGTGATGGTCTTACGCAAGTGCCTTGTAATAAATGGTTTGATGTGAAAGTTCACATTTCCTTATTCAGTCCAGCCCTTTAGGAATCTCGTAGACAGATAATATACTCTAAAGGGAAATATTTGAATGTGTCACTGTGGCCCTGGCCCAGGCAGATCATTTTGAGCAGCTCTTGTCTGCTATGCATTCTTCCAGGACACAAAGCAGGGGAAGATATGGTCTGAGCCTCTCTAGGAAATCATGTGCTGCAAAGCCAAGCTAGTTAGTTCTGTATAAAGTGAAGGACAAAGATCTGTTCATTGAGCAAAGCCATGGTGTATGCCTGCTAAATCAGGCACTGGGCAAGGCAATAGGGTGAAGATATACATATTAATGAGACACAGCCCTAATCTTTAGGAGCTCAAACTTTAGTTATGGGAGAGAGTCAAGTCAATAAAAATATACACAGTGCTAAGTGTAACAGTAGCCTTTATTATGGCTACAGAGCACAAAGGCAAAGAGTAACAAAGCACCTGGGGTAGGTGGGAGAACTTAGGAGTAGCATTCTGAGTTGGATCTTGAAGGCTGTGATATTGAACCTCCAAAGGGAAGAGAGAGGCTCTCTCAGCACAAAGAGCAAGGTATTATAAAGTGCATGGAATAGTAACTACTTACTATGGCTGGATGATGATGATGATGATGATGATAATTTTATCTAATATTTATGTAATCTGTAGAATGTACCAGTTACATCTTTTCCTATTTAATATTAAATAGAAACAACCCAATGAATTAGGTAAGTATAGTCACCATTATCCCCCATTTCCTTTTTCCTTTTGGAGACAGGGTCTTGCCCTGTTGCCCAGGCTGGAGTGCAGTGGCACAATCACGGCTCACTGTAGTCTCAAACTGCTGGGCTCAAGTAATCCTTCCACCTCAGCTTCCCAACTAGCTGGAACCAGAGGTGTGTGCCACCATGCCTGACTTATTTTTTAATTTATTTATGTATTTGTAGAGATGGTGTCTCACTCTGTTGCCCAGGCTGGTCTCAAACTCCTGGGCTCAAGTGATCCTCCCAAAGTGCTGAGATTCCAGGCATGAGCCACTGTACCTGGCCCTATCCTGCATTTTACAGATGAAGAAGACAAGACACTGGTAGGTTAGGAACTTACCCCAGCTGATAAATAGCAGAGCCAGGATTCAGACCTAGGTGATCTGACTGTGTGCTTACATTCTTGACCATTATGCTTTCTTACTATTCCGGAAGTGACAGGAATTTTTCTGGAAGGGTAGGGCCAGACTTTGAAGAATCACATGTAGAATCCTAATAAACCTGGCATTGAACCATTGATGTTTTGAAGCAAGGGCATAATTTGATCATGGTCATGTTTTAGAAAGAACCATGGCAGTGGTGTATAGGAAAGAAAGAGATGGAAGGGAAGGAGGCGGGAGGCTGGGAGGCCAGTTAGAAAGCAGTTACTACAGACCTACGTGGAGTTTGGAGTTTGAATGCAGATGGAGGAGAGAGCAAAAATAAGTAGTATTCATGGGGAAGAAAATAGTATTAGTTGTATTGTGGGAAGTCAAGACAAAGGAGTCAAGGGTAACATTTCAAGCCTCGCTGGCTGATGGAAGATGCTGGTATTTGCTGAAATAGGAAATTTGGGAGAATTTGTGAGATTATGATGTAACAAAGATAACAGATTTCATTTTAGATGTTTAGCTTGCTTTTAGATCATCCTGGTGGAAATTTTAATACATTTTTGGATGTACTAGACTGGCCTTCGGGAGAAATAGGCAAGCAAGAGAGAGAGAGACTGAGATTATCAGTGTGCAGGTAGAAGTTGAAGCTCAGGAGTAGTTGAGATTAGTTAGGGCATGTGTAGAGCAAAAGGGTAGTTGATGGTTAGAAGCTTAAGAAACAACAGGCTGGGAGTGGTGGTTCACACCTGCAATCCCAACGCTTTGGGAGGCCAAGGTGGGAGGATCACTTCAGCCCAGGAGTTCAAGACTGGCCTGGGCAACATATTGAAACCCTGTCTCAAAAATATATACATACATTTAATAAAGAAAAAAAGAACATATAGGAGAGAAAAAGAGGAGACGGATGCTTTAAAAACATTCTCTCCTTAAAGTTAATTAGGGCCGGGCGTGGGGGCTCACGTTCGTAATCCCAGCACTTTGGGAGGCCGAGGCGGGTGGATGATGAGGTCAAGAGTTCGAGACCAGCCTGGCCAAGATGATGAAACTCTGTTTCTACTAAAAATACAAAAATTAGCTGGGAATGGTGGCAGGCGCCTGTAATTTCAGCTACTCGGGAGGCTGAGGCAGGAGAATTGCTTGAACCTGGGAGGTGGAGGTTGCAGTGAGCCGAGATTGCGCCACTGCACTCTAGCCTGGGGGACAGAGCAAGACTCCGTCTCAAAAAAAAAAAAAAAAAAGGTAATTAGAAATTTGCTTTGAAATAGTGCAGCAACCCAGTAACTTTCAGCTCATAAGCTTTAATTGTATTTTTGAAAAATCTCCAGGAAGAATTTACTGAGTTCTAAGTAAGAAGAGTAGCTGGGTCTCTGGAGTCTTACACAGTGTGTCAGTTAAATTTTGATTAACTAGTAGCCCCCGGCAAATATGTGTCTCAAAATAGCTAATAACACACTAAGTTGTTAGAGTTACAGTCTGGCAGGCAGCTTGGGTGTATGTAGCAGAAAGTACCTCAGACTCAGTAAGAAGTCCCAAGTTCAAGTTCTGTTGTCACCACTAACCAGCTATCAGTGATAAAGTTCAAGTCAAATAAGCTTTCTGTTTCTCTTTTTAACTGTAAAAGATAATAATGTGCACTTGCCACCTCGCAAGGATGTTTCAAGTTCACATTAAATAATAAACAGGAGGCCGGGGGCAGTGACTCATGCCTGTAATTCCAACACTTTGGGAGGCTGAGGCAGGTGGATTACTTGAGGACAGGAGTTCAAGATTAGCCTGGTCAATATGGTGAAACGCCATCTCTACTAAAAATATTAAAAAATTAGCCTGGCGTGGTGGCACGTACCTTTAGTCCTAGCTACTTAGAAGGCTGAGGCAGGAGAATCATTTGAACCCGGAGGCAGAGGTTGCAGCGAGCCAAGATTGCGCCACTGCACTCCAGCCTGGGTGACAGAGCAAGACTCTGTCTCAAAAACAAACAAACAAACAGACATAATAAACTTGAAATATCTTGGAAAATAAAGCTTTTTAGGTAGGGCCCTGCACAGTGGCTTATGCCTGTAATCCCAGCACTTTGGGAGGCCAAGGCGGACAGATAACTTGAGCCCAGAAGATCAAGACCAGGCTGGCCAACATGGCAAAATCCCATCTCTACTAAATTAAAAAATAATAAATAAAAGTAGGCTGGGTGCGGTGGCTGTTATCCTAGCACTTTGGGAGGCTGAGGTGGGCAGATCACCTGAGGTCAGGAGTTCGAGACCAAGCTGGTCAACATGGCAAAACTCCATCTTTACAAAAAATACAAAAAGCAGCCAGGCATGGTGGGACATACCTGTAATCCCAGCTACTTGGGAAGCTGAGGCAGGAGAATCACTTGAACCAGGAGGTGGAGGTTGCAGTGAGCCCAGATCGTGCCACTGCACTCCAGCCTGGGCAACAAGAGTGAGACTCCATCTCAAAAAAATTAATGAATTAATTAATTAAAATTAAATTAAACTAAGCTGTTTATAATCTAAGGCATGATTGCTACTGTATTAACTCATTAGAGCATTTGGGTATAAGAAGTATACATTTAATTAATTAGTTTCCTTCCTTGAATTTCTTTTTTAAAGCACTTGTTCCAAAAGGATATAATTATATTTTGGTCATTCTACATCCTTATTATTTTTTAAGTTGGATCAAAAAATGAGACACTAATATTGATAATTAGAGCTAACGTTGATATTTAGATCCCTTGGTAATCCTGCTTCTGTCTTCGAGCTATGAACAATTACTGTTTCATACTAGAGGAACTCGAATGTTTCTTTATACCTCACCTTGTTCCAGAAAGAATTTAATGTACCTCAGACCCAGAGTGAGACCCCAAGGCATAAAAAAGAACAAAAGATGAATCAAACAGGAAGGAACTGTTCTTACTGAAATTAGCCCACAAGAACTAGCAAAGGTGAAATGAAATTTAGGGTAAGCAGTTCTCCTAGGAGTGGAACTGTTAGAGATATACTTAGAATTTATAGAGATTACTATGGCTCCTATAAGGGAGAATGAGGAAGTAGAAATTTTCCACTGCCATACTGTCCTCATTTTCAATTAGCCATTGTAGGATTGAGAGAAAGCCAAAGGTCTTTCGTACTAGGAAATGAGCATCCTGTACCTTGTCTCCCTGGGGCTGTTTCCTACAGGAGACAGACAGCCCTAGTCTCAGTAGATTAAACCTCAGATATTCCCGTAGGGTTCTAGGAACCTTGGAATAGATAGGACTTTTTCTTCTGCCCTACTGATTGGTTTTCAAGCATAGCAATCCAAGTTACCCACAAATTCCCTAATATTGCTGATTACTTTGTGAACTTAGTTGAGGAATGGTAATTTATGAATAACTTAGCCAAAGTTGAGTTTGTTGAAAGCTATTTTTAGTTATAGGATGTGTAACTAAAATCTACAAATGTAGTTATAGATCCTATAGCTAATATTCAAAATAGGCAAATCTATAGACACAGAAAGCTATTTTTAGTTATAGGATCTATAACTAAAATTATTGATCCTATATAAAGTTATAGGATATTGGGTTTCCTATTTTTAGTTATAGGATTATACAGACTTCTGTGTTCCTAACCCAATAAGAAAAGCATCCTTGCCACTTTGGAAAACAGTCTGGCAGTTAAAACAGAGTTACCATATGACCCAGCAATTCCTCTCTAAAAGAAAAGAAAATACATGTTCTCACAAAAACTTATATATGGACCAGGCGCAGTGGCTTACACCTGTAATCTCAGCACTTTGGGAGGCCAAAACAGGAGGATCACTTGAGCCCAGGAGTTCAAAACCAGTCTAAGCAACATAGTAAGACCTCGTCTCTACAAAAAAAAAAAAAAAAAATTAGCCAAGTATGGTGGCACATGTCTGTTGTCCCAGCTACTTGGGAGGCTGGGGCAAGAGGATTGCTTGGACCCAGGAGTTTGAGGCTGCAGTGAGCTGTGTTCATGCCATTGCACTCCAGCTTGGGTAACAGAGACCCTGTCTCTAAAAAATAAAAATAAAAACAAAAACAAAAGTAAAAAAACTTGTATATAAATAGTTACAGCAGCATTATTCATAATAGCCAAAAGGTAAAAACAGCCCAGGTATTCATCAACAGATGAATGGATAAACAAAATGTGATATCTCCATATCCTGGAATACTATTCTACATTAAAAAGGAACGAAGGCTTGAATGCATGGATTCACTTTGAAAGCATTATGTTAAGTGAAGAGGTTCATCTCAACAGGCCACATATTGTATGAGTCCATTTATATGAAATATTCAAAATAGGCAAATCTGCAGACACAGAAAGTAGATTAATGGTCATCTAAGGCTTGAGGCGGATGATAATTGCTAATAGTAGGAGGTGTCTTTTTGGTATAATATTCTTAAATTATAAGCTGGACTCAGTGGCTCACGCCTGTAATTTCAGCACTTTGGGAGGCTGAGGTGGGGAGATCACCTGCGGTCATGAGTTTGAGACCAGCCTGACCAATATGGAGAAACCCCGTCTCTACTAAAAATACAAAAATAGCTAGGTGTGGTGGTACAGGCCTGTAATCCCAGCTACTTGGGAGGCTGAGGCAGGGGAATCACTTGAATCCAGGAGGCGGAGGTTGCGGTGAGCCGAGATCGTACCATCACACTCCAGCCTGGGCAAAAAAAGTGAAATTCCATCTCAAAAAAAAAAATTATGATGGCACACTCTGAATATACTAAAAACCACTGACTTGTACATGAACTATGGTATGCAAATTACATCTCATAAAGCTTTTAAAAAGAAAATCCTCCTTTAGGTGCTTTCTAGTTCAAGTTAGAGCTGACTCAGCAGGTAAGGGAGGGCCAAGAAGGTCAAACAGAAGCTGGAAAATAATTTAAAGCAGCACTACCCAAAATGTGGCCTGTGGACCAACTCTACTCCTCAGGCTACCTGACTCCAGTCCCAGACAAGATGAGGAGCTGAGATAGAATGTAAGCCAATTTAGGGCTAGGCACAGTGGCTCACGCCTGTAATCCCAGCAATTTGGGAGGCCAAGGTGGGTGGATCACTTGAGGTCAGGAGTTCGAGACCAGCCTGGCCAACATGATGAAACACCGTCTATACTAAAAATATAAAAGTTAGCTGGGCATGGTGGCGCATGCCTGTAATTCCAGCTATTTAGGAGGCTGAGACAGGAGAATGACTTGAACCCAGGGGGCAGAGGTTGCAGTGAGCCAAGATCATGCCACTGTACTTCAGCCTGAGCTACAGAGCAAGACTCTGCCTCAAAAAAAAAAAGTTAATTAGTTTTAAAAATGGACAAAAATTGTATGAATATTGTATACATGATGTTTTGAAATATGTATACATTGTGAAATGGCTAAATCAAGCTAATTAACATATACATTACCTGAGAACATTTAAATGAGTAAATGATTTGCCTAAGTTTGGTAGATGAGTTGAGAGCTGTTTTTGACTCCCAGGTCAGCACTTTCACGCATCATGATGCCTATAAAATATTGTTATGGACTCAGTGTTTGTGTTCCCCACCCCCACATTCATATGTTGTGAAGCCCTAACCCATCAAGGTGATGGTATTGGGAGGCAGGGCCTTTGGAGGTAGTTAGGTTTAAACGAGATTATAGGACAGGATCCCTACGATGGAATTAGTACCTGTAGAAGAAGAGAAAGAGACATCAGAGCTTTCTCCCTCCACCATGAAAAGACTTTCAAGTACATAATACATTGTCATGAATGATAGTCACCATGTCGTACAGTAGATCTCTTGAACTTATGCCCCCTGTCTAACTGAAATTTGGCTGAAGTAATCTGCCCACCTTGGCCTCTCAAGGGTCTGTAATGCCTGCTGGGATTACAGGCATGAGCTACCAGGTGCCTGGCTCCTAAATTAATTTTTTTAATTGTTAATATACCTTTTTTTTTTAAGACAGAGTCTCACTCTGTCGACCGGCTGGAGTGCAGTGTCACAATCTCGGCTCACTGCAGCCTCCATTCCCAGGTTCAAGTGATTCTCCTGCCTCAGCCTCCCAAATAGCTAGGACTACAGGCATGCACCACCACACCAGGCTAATTTTTGTATTTTTAGTAGAGACGGGGTTTCACCATGTTGGCGAGGATGGTCTCAATCTCCTGACCTTGTGATCTGCCCTCCTCAGCCTCCCAAAGTGCTGGGATTGCAGGGGTGAGCCACCGAGCCCAGCCCAGAATGGTTAATATACTTTAAAAGTACATAAACCACCTTTAGTTCTGCACACTGCTTAGATAAGCTGACGTTCTTTCCCTTGTCACAATACTTCCTTAATGAGAGAAGCAGCTTGCTGATTTACATTCTGATGCCAGCAACTTATCTCATCCTGAACTGGCATTTCGAATGGCTCTGCTTCAGAGGTCCACAAATCTTCAAAAACCAAAACCACCTCATTCCATAGATGAGGACGCCTCTGGAGAAGTGGGGTTAGGATCAGAAGTTATAAAGCTGATTAGTGGTCTTACAGCAGGAACTCAGGCTGTGCAGTCTAGTGTTTTGACCATTCAGTACTGGCTTTCAGTCAAGTCAGGCTAAAAATCTGGGAATAGAAAGAAGGACCGTTTTCAGAGAGAGGATCGTCCCCCCAACCTCAGATTCTTTAGGGTTAAGGACTCAGATCTAGAGAAATCTGTTCTTGTTTCCTACTAGCTTTTCCACGGTAGTTTTTCGATGGAAGCTAATAGGGTAGGAGAGACTTAAAGCTCTTCCCACCATGGGCCATTTTCTGAAGAAGGCATTCAGAAAGGATTAACGGACCTCCCTGATGACCTGAGGGAGGAGGGGTGTAGAGGTCAGGGCCTGCCAGGGCACAATTTAGTTTCAAATTTCTACCTTCAGGCAGTGCCTTTCTCACGTGCAGTACCTCCCTAGTGGACATATTGTTCCACCCAAGTCAGCCGTTTCCAAAGTGCTTCAAAAATAACCTGTCCTGGCTCCCCTTACCTTCAGTAACAACCCAGGAAAGCTGGTCTCAGCCAGGTATACGTGTGAACACATTTAATCTTTGAGAATTTTCTCCTAACATTGATGATAGGTCCAGTCCAATAATAACAAAAATTTTCAATGTAGAAGATTGTGGCCAGGCGTGGTGGCTCACACCTGTAATCCCAGCACTTTGGGAGGCCAAGCCAGGAGGATCACTTGAGCCCAGGAGTTGGAGACCAGCCTGGGCAACATAATGAGACCTTGTCTCTACAAAAAATTTAAAGATTAGTTGGGCATGAGCATGGTGGCAGATTCCTGTAGTCCTAGCTACTCAGGAGGTTGAGGCAGGAGGATCACTTGAGCCTCGGAGGTTAAGGCTGCAGTGAGCCATGATCATGCCACTGCACTGCAGCCTGGGCAACAGAGCAAGAACCTAGCTAAAAAAAAAAAAAAAAAAAAAAGGTTCAAAATAAAAGAGAAAGAATCTTTTGTTAAATAATTGAAGTTTTAGAAATAATAATTTAATAGCTAGCTATCATGCTTCCTATGTGTCAGGTGAGATATGACCTATAAGGTATGAGATGTTTGGGAGTACTTCCCCATACACTGCAAGGAATCCAAGAGATTCAGACCCGAATAGAACTAAATTTCCTTTCTCCCCAGTCACTCAGAATAGCTTTTATCATTCTTACACTGCAGCATCCTCTTCTTGGTTTTTGTTTTTTTTTTTCAACTTCTCACCCTATTTATTCTCTTGGTTGTCAACTTGCTTTTTTTTTTTTTACTTCTATTTATTTTTTTTACCTCTATTTATATTTTTACCTATTATTCTTTTGGTTCTCTTGTTTTTTTTTACCTCTCACCCTATTTATTCTCTTGGTTCTCAACTCTGGCCTCCCATTAGAATCCCCTGGGAAACATTTAAAAATACTGATCCCTGACCAGGCATGGTGGCTCATACCTATAATGCCCGAAATTTGGGAGGCTGAAGCAGGTAGATCACCTGAGGTTGGAAGTTCGAGACCAGCCTGACCAACATGGAGAAACCCCGTCCCTATTAAAAATGCAAAATTAGCAGGGTGTGGTGGTGCATGCCTCTAATCTAGGTACTTCAAGGCTGAGGCAGGAGAATCACTTGAAGCCAAGAGTCAGAGGTTGCAGTGAGCCAATATTGTGCCATTGCACTCTAGCCTGGGTAACAAGAGCAAAACTCCATCAAAAAAAAAAAAACAAAAACGATCCCTGAACCCCATCACCCAGGGATTCTGATTCATTTGGTCTGGGGTGGAGTCCAGGTATCTGTAATTTAAACACTCCTGGGTGAGTCTAACAGATAAACAGGGCTACAAATCCCTGGGAGGTGATGAGTAGTCCTGCATGTGATAGCCTTTCTGACCCAGGTGAGCCACGAGATTTGCCTCTTAGGAGCATGGACTGAAAATAACTCCTGGCTGACCTGCTGTAAGCCATTAACAAAACTGCTCATTTATTGGTGTAGCCTGTATAACATGACAGCATGAGCGTGTACGGCAGCCATCTGGAGTGTTGGCAGGAACGTGGCACAGAGGCCAGCCTCACAGCTGGCCAGGATATTTCCTGGGGCCCTTTGTCTTATGGTTAGTTATTTTTAAAAATTAGCAAATTCCCAGGCAAATTTAGACAATTGGTCATTTAATATGTCTATCAGTGACTGGGTGAAATGATTGTTCATTAAACTGCTGGTTTTATTTATTTATTTATTTTTCTTTTAACTCTTATTAACTCATATTCCAAAAATAAAATCAATTTTCCTGGGGAGAATTTAGGCAATTTAGTAGGTACTAGACAGGGAATGAGTAGAATGAAAAACACATCTCACTGTAAAGATCAATTAAAGAGATATTTAGTCCTATTTTAAAAGGATTATTCCTTTTGGGGAGACCCACATCCGCACAGGAATCACAGAGTTCATTTAAATGCATCTTATCAACTATTTGAGTCCAGATCATTAAGTACTTGAGAGAGGAATACTAAATGAAATATTCTAAAATCCTGATGATCAGCAGACATTACAATAAAGTAAATATGAAACTTAAATGATTTTTTACAAGATATTCATGGGTGTTTTTCAGTTTTCATTTTGCTGGACAAAAAACTATAATTCTAGATAGCTTAGTTCAGCATTGGAAGTGTGGTAACCCCAGACTTGAGAGAGAAGGATTCTGAGTTGTGGCTTCTACTGCAGATTAGCAAATTAATCTTCACCAAGAATAGCTAGGGAGAGTCCAGCTACCTGATTAACAGAGGGAATTTAAAATTTGAGTCTAGGTCAAAAATTGTTTTTTTAATGAAGAGAATTGTAAATTAATTCTAAAACAGATTTTCTAAACCTGGTACAAGAAAATTATCTTTCAGGTTAGGAGAAATCAGTTTATCAGCTTTTAAGAAGCCCATAGTTGGCTGGGTGCTGTGGCTCATACCTGTAATCCCAGCACTTTGGGAGGCTGAGGCGGGTGGATCACCTGAGCTCGGGAGTTCAAATCCAGCCTGATTAACATGGAGAATCCCTGTCTCTACTAAAAGTACAAAATTAGCTGGGCGTGGTGGTGTATGCCTATAATCTCAGCTACTTGGGAGTCTGAGACAGGAGAATCGCTTGAACCCAGGAGGTGGAGGTTGTGCTGAGCCAAGATTGCACTATTGCACTCCAGCCTGGGCAACAAGAGCAAAACTCCATCTCAAAAAAAATAAAAAGAAAGCCCTTAGTTGATTAAGAAGGATAAATTAGATGTAGTCCATAGATAAATATAAAATATATGCTTTATTATTTTCCTATTATATATGAATATTAGTAATTATATTTCATTCTCTTCAATGCATTTTTTAGAACTAACCTCTGTCAGCCATTAAATTACTGTTGTTGGCCAGGCATGGTGGCTCATGCCTATAATCCCAACACTTTGGGATGCCAAGGTGGGAGGATTGCTTGAGTCCGGGAGTTTGAGACCAGCCTGAGCAACATAGTTAGACCTTTTTTCTATAAAAAATAATAATGATAATAAATAAATTACTGTCGTTCTCTGATCATAGTTGCAGTTGGATAATTTAAACAACGTTGGTCTGTAATTATTATCAAATTATTCTAACTTATTGAATATGTCCAGATATCTGCTGGAAGTGATATATCTTTCGGATTTTTTATATTTTTCCCATTCTCATCCCACCCAGAAGGAGTTTCACTACCCAGCAGAATCCTCCCAGGTCTTCCTTATCCTCTTCTGATTAGATGTGATTTCATCTACCAGGATAGCTGTCTGTCACATTTGTAGCCCCAGTACCAGAATTTAACCAGTCTTTTGTCTAAAAAGTTTCTAGTTGTCTCTTCAGGCCTGAAGACAGTTTTTGCAAAGCCTACCAATTCAATGTACTGCCCCATAAATGTCTTTGTTGTGTATTCTGGGTGAATCTTTAATGGGTCCAAAGTTCTGTAGGCTCTGCTTACTTCAAACTTTACCTCCTGTGAAGAAAGAAGGCAGATGATGTTTCCTGTTGTAACCCCTCAGGTAGCAAGACGCTGTGTAATAGAACTGCATAGGTTTGCATATCAGAACTTATTAATCAGAGCTTCTTCCTTTTAGTCCTGTGTGTCAGTTCAGTTTGACAAAAGACAGTGATAGAGACTCACATGGGATAGGGCATGGAGCAGGCTGGACAGGGCAATTAGCAGAATTGAGAACAGCTGTGAGGTCCTAAAGGACAGGGGCCAAGTCTCACCTGTTGTGACATTTATTTTTTTGAGACAGGGTCTCACTTTGTCACCCAGGCTGGAGTGCAGTGGCATGATCTTGGCTCACTGCAACCTCCGCTTCCCAGGTTGAAGCAATCTCCCACCTCAGCCTCCCAAGTAGTTGGGATTACAGGCACATGCCACCTTGCCTGGCTAGCTTTTGTATTTTTTGGTAGATAGGGGGTTTCATCATTTGGCCAGGCTGGTCTCGAATTCCTGACCTCTAGTGACCCGCCCACCTCAGCCTCCCAAAGTGCTGGGATTACAGGTTTGAGCCACCGTTCCCAGCCTTGTGACATTTATTCCATGCACAATTTCAACAGGCAAAGTTGACAGTGAAGGACACCAGGCAGGTGAAGGTCACACAGGCAGCAAGGATATTAAGGGGCCTAGCAGGCAAGAGAACAGTATCCCATTGGTCTGCATCTGTACATTTGGAGAAATAATAAAATACAGAGCTGGAAGGGTGGCACGGCATCATATGGTAGAAGGTCCTAAATTCAGTAGGCAATGGAAATCTAAAGAGAAATTTTAAGCACAAAGACTGTCATGATTAGAGCTGGAAGTGTTCTTTAGGAAGATTAATCTGATAGTGTATTGAATGTAGGGTTATGAATGATTATCAGGAAAACCCGGGAGTTAACCAGTTAAGAGATTTTGTGACAGTCCAGGTGAAAGGTGACAAGGCCTTGTAGCAAAGACAGCTGGTGCTACATCTTTACCCCCTTGGCATTTACCATTCCCATGCATGCCTTTTTGAGGGCTTCCTGCGTCTCTGTGACTAGGGGCCTTCTGTAGCCGTTGGTGCCTGCTGGAACTGCACTTAGGGCAGACCAGAAGTACCAGGGAGTTAACATCTTCCAGGAAAGCCTTCAACCAGTGGCCAAAAGGGAATTGGATAAATAGCTCTTTTGCCACTCAGTGGGGGTCACTGTAAGCCTTGCTGAACACAGTCTCCTGGACTATCCCAAGGGGCTTGAGTCCCAGTTGCCCACAGCCATAAACTGCCTGGTATCATTCTCCTTATTGACTTCCTGCCTTTCCTGACTCACTCTGCCACTCTCCTGCGGGTGCTTCCTGGTGTCACCTTCCAAATGAACTGCTGGCACTCACATCTTTGCTTCAGGGGCCCTTTTAAGAGAATGCAGCTTACCAGCCCTATACTAGAGTGGAGAAGAGTTTCCTTTCACTAAGGAGGAAGAAACTACAGGATTGGGCAGTTTATCAGCTATGTGGTTAAGGGAGAGGGAGAAGACCATGTTGCCCACAGTTTTAGCTAGGAAAATATAAGTGCCATTTATAGGAAAATGGGAAGTTAGGAAAAGCATTGAGAGTTTTCATGAGGAGGAAAATGGGTTAATTTGTGTGTATTTTGAGTCTGAAGTACTGGTAGAACATTACAGAGCAGCTATCTGCTGGAACTTGGAAATTTGGATCTGGTGCTGAGGATGAAAGCGACAGTGGAGGTTTCGCTTCAGTGGTGGCAGGCACCTATAATCCTAGCTACTCAGGAGGCTGAGACAGGAGAATCGCTTGAACCCAGGAGGTGGAGGTTGCAGTGAGCCGAGATCATGCCACTGCACTGCACTCCAGCCTGGGTGACAGCAAAACTCCATCTCAAGAAAAAAAAATTATTTTTAAAGTTACTTTGGGCCAGGCACAGGCTCATGCCTGTAATCCCAACACTTTGGGAGGCCAAAGCAGGTGAATCGCTGGAACCCAGGAGTTCAAAATCAGCCTGGAAAATATAGTAAGACCCTCCTCCCCCATCTCTATGAAACATTTTTTTTTAATTCTCTGTGTGTGGTGGCATGTACCTGTGGTTTCAGCTACTTAGGAGTTTGAGGTCAGAGGATTGCTTGAGCCTGGGAAGTCAAGGCTGCAGTGAGCTGTGGTCATGCCACTGCAGTCTAGACTGAGTGACAGCACAGGACCCTGTCTTAACCAAAAAAAGAAAAGAAAAAAAGTTATTTTGACTTTGAGGGTACGGGTTGTTTTTTGTTTAATAGAAAGCACAATTCTCTGCTTTTTTTCCTAAATTGTTCTGTTTAAGTTGGAGACACATTTGAGTATGGCACTTTAAGGTATTTGTATTGGTCTTGCTCCATCTGCATCAAGCCTTCCTTGAATGTTCCTTTTTGCTAGTGACAGTCTAACTGTGCTGACTTTAAATGGCATACATGTGCACTGCAAGACAGGAAAATGATAAATTATTAATACTACCATACATGCAAACAAAGGTTATTTTCTCATATTTATGACTTCTTACTCCTGTTTACATTTCTGCATTTTACAAATCATTAACCTCACATTGTAATTTTTGTGCTTTACTTGTCACTACTTCCAGACACCAAGGACTTACTGTTGTGCTAACACTGAAGACTTGGAGACAGTTATTCACCACGTACACAGCCTGTGCCCTTCTGCTCCTTTCCTGGCAGCAGGGGTTTCAATGGGAGGGTAAGGTTTTCCCTTTCTAAAATAATTATCTCTGAGAGGGAAGCTATTTTATGGGCTCTTTCAAAGGACTATACGCCAGCTATGTAGACATTTTTAAAATAAATGTCTGATTATGTTTATCATATTTTGTTAAATGCGGTTGATTGAATGAAGAAAGGAAAGAATTAATTCAGGTGAATTTTAATATTTTTTGTTAACTACGTGTGTCTGTGACTATGGATTTTGTGAGCCTGAAGGCTTGTCCAAAGCCCATGAAGTCAATTGCATCACTCACTGGCTGCCACGTTGACCTTCTGATTCCTGGCGCACTCTGAGCCATCCCTGGAGCTGCGTTCTGAAGCTGAACTTGTAGCATGACTTTCATCACTCAAGTTACAGAAATAATCTTATTGTTCTCTCCAGCTGCAATGGCCTTCAAAATGATTTCTCCCCAGGTGGTATTTTGTTTTGTTTAGTTTTGTTGCTGGGCAAATGGACCTACTGTGGAGTGCTCTCCTAGAAACTGAAATTTTGTTAACCCCCTACTCCAGCTGCTATTTTAAGCATATGGATATTATCATTTGTGTTGCTTGCCATTACTTTTGGGCTTATTTGGAACTTTTCTATTTAGGCTTATTTCTACTAATTGTTTGTGGGGGTTTTTTGTGGTAGTTCTAGTGATAGATTAAGGAAATTCAAAATTTTTATTATCTTGAATTTTACTATGCTTTTAGATTCCCTAAGGCATTGTCCAAAACTAGTTTTTTAAATCAGCAAATACTTAAGATAGAAAATATTTGTTCATAATTTTGTTATCTGTCATTTCAGTTTTTAGAACATCTTAGGAGTTTATTCACTTGAAAATGAACAGCATTTTTCTATAGCCAGTGGCTATGAATAAAAGAAGAAAAAAAATTTAATTTTTTGTAAAAAGAAAATGAACAGCATTTACAAATGATAGACTCTAAAAAACAGGCCTTTAACCACAGCTTTTTAGATTCCGATAAACATAAAACGAAGAAGAAAAGAATACATTTCTTGCATTAGCATGGAAGGTCTGACTTGACCTACTAAAGGAAGAAATCTCAATCAATGGAGAAAACCCAGGCAGAATCTCTGAATTGTGCTTAATGGACAGAGTTCAGCTTCTCTTTCCTTTCCTCTGTAATGTGAACCTTAAAGGACAGGGTGAGAGCTGAACTTTTTCCTTTAATCGTATAAATGCTTGACTTTTTTAAAGGCCAGAACTTACATAAACAGGTCCAGATTCTCTATTCAGAAGCTCCTGGGAAATGTCTATTCATGCCACATTGAAGCCTCAGTCCCTGAAGGCAGAACTTGACCATTAGCCTTTATAGCTGGTTGAATATTAATGTCTTTTTAATTGCTTGACAGAAGCACCCCTTCTAGTTGCCTAGCACTGTGACACGTTCCCAAGTGGGCTCACCACTTGGGGTTGTGTTTTACATCTTGACACATTTTTTTCTTATGGAGATGCAACACGTGAAAACATAGTCCATGAACGATCCTTATGCCCAGTGCCCTGTGGACTGAGGTAATCCCTATGATAAAGGCTGTGATGCCCCTGGGGCCAAGTGCCAGCAACTCATGGATCATCTCATTTCATCAGTGTCATCCCCTCTTTCCCTCTCAACTCTGATTATTGTGAACCAAATCTCACACATCACTTATAAATAGTTGGTATAGCTAAAAGGTGGGCCAAGCATGGTGGCTTACACCTGTAATCCCAGCACTTTTGAGAGGCTGAAGAAGGCAGACCGTCACCTGAGGTCAGGAGTTCAAGACCAGCCTGGCCAACATGGTGAAAGCCCGTCTCTATTAAAAATATAAAAATCAGCCAGGCATGGTGGCGCACACCTGTGATCCCAGCTACTCAAGAGGCTGAGGCAGGAGAATTGCTTGAACAGGGAGGTGGAGTTTGCCATGAGCTGAGATCGCCCTACTGCACTCCAGCCTGGGCAACAGAGCGAGACTCCATCTTAAAAAGAAGGGAAAAAAAAAGGCCAGGTGCAATGGCTCACACCTGTAATCCCAGCACTTTGGGAGGCTGAGGCAGGTGGTCACAAGGTTTGGAGTTCAAGACCAGCCTGACCAATATGGTGAAACCCCATCTCTCTAAAAATATGAAAATTAGCTGGGTGTGGTGGTGTGCGCCTGTAGCCAGCTACTCAGGAGACTGAGGAAAGAGAATCGCTTGAACCCAGGAGGCTGCAGAGAGCCAAGACCATGACACTGCACTCCAGCCTGGGCAACAGAGCAAGACTTCATCTCAGAACAAAAAAGAAAAAGAAAAAACAAAGGCCGGGCACAGTGACTCATGCCTGTAATCCCAGCACTTTGGGAGTCTGAAGTGGGAGGATCACCTGAGGCCAAGAGTTCAAGACCAACCTGACCAACATGGAGAAACCCTTTCTCTACTAAAAATACAAAATTAGCCAGGCTTGGTGGCCCATACCTGTAATCCTAGTTACTCGAGAGGCTGAGGCAGGAGAATCACTTGAACCCAGGGGGTGGAGGTTGCAGTGAGCCAAGATGGTGCCTTTGCACTCCAGCCTGGGCAAGAGTAAAACTCTGTCTCAAAAAAAAAAAAAAAAAAAAAAAGGTGGATTTTGTTTAAAAAAAAACAATGAAGAACCAAAACCATACCACATTATCATTACACCTGAACAAAATTAACACTAATTTCAAACTGTCATCCAGTATTCAGTAAGTGTTCACATTTCCCAAATAGTCTGTTTGCTTGTTTCATTTTAGTTTAGTTAGGAGCCAGAAAAAGTCTCAGTCTCTCTCTCTCTCTCTCTCTCTCTCTCTCTCTCTCTCAGCCAGAAAAAGTCTATACCCACCCCCACCCTCTCTTAGCTTGTAGTATTTTTTTCTTTTGGTGAGAAAATAGGGTCCTTTTCCTATAGAAGTAAAACAATCTTTTTGGGGGAGAACATCTTGGCATCATTTTGTTCCTGAGTAATAACCAAGCTGTATCCCCACCTGCTTGGTCATAACTACTTCTGAATCTTCCTACTCCTGAGTTTCCCTTCAAGTCCTTCCAATTTGTGCATTTTACCAGCCCCCCAATAATATCTGACCTCCCATCAAAGAGTAGGGCCACCAAAACTAGGACACTAGAATGAACCCTTTGGAGAAGAGTAAGCATTGTCCTATAAATGGTTTGGGGAACCACAATACTGTATACAGATAGTACAGTTGTTATGAAGGACCATTTTCAAAAACTGAATGTCCATTTTGCATCTAAAACATCATCATATTCACCCCTACAAGTCATTTGGATTGGAAAAAAAGAATGAGGGAGAATTTTAACCCATTCCTCCTATTTTAAAACCTGGACAGTTGAAGAAATCAAGTACAAAAAATGTAATGAGAAATAATTAAGATATCATTCTTTCTGTTACTTGGCAGCATTAAACTTTAGATTTTCAACATTGTGTATATAGATTAGACATGATTATGGTCCCTCTTACCAAAACAAAATGAAAAGAGGAAAAGATGTGATAGAAAATAAGGACAAATAACAGGAATAGGAAGAGAAAACGAGTTACTTTAGGGGTTAACTGTTCTACCACAACTTAGAAAGTCTAGACTAGAGAGACCTTTAGAAACTTGCTACAGGGGCCAGGCGTGGTGGTTCACACCTGTAATCCTGGCACTTTGGGAGATCACAAGGTCAGGAGTTTGAAACCAGCCTGGCCAACATAGTAAAACCTTGTCTTTACTAAAAATACAAAAAATTAGCCAGGTGTGGTGGCACACACTTGTAGTCCCAGCTACTCAGGAGGCTGAGGTGGGAGAATCACTTGAACCTGCGAGTCGGAGGTTGCAGTGAGCTGAGACCACTCCATTGCACTCCAGCCTAGGTGACAGAGTGAGACTCCCTCTCAAAAAAAATTTGCTACAAGGCGCAAGGATCCTTGGCAGCTAGGGTAGCGATCCAGATCAGTTAACTCACAGTCTCCCGGGGTGAGACTCAGACATCAGTAGTCATTTTTAAAACTCCCCAGAGACCAGCTTTGGCAACCTAGTGAGACCTCATCTCTACCAAAAAACTTTTTTCTTCTTTTTTAATTAGCTCGGCATGATGATGGACACATGCAGTCTGAGATACTGGGAAGGGTAAGGTGGGAGGATCACTTCAGCCCAGGAGATCAAGGCTGCCCTAAGGTATGATTGTGTTACTACACTCCAGCCTGGGCTACAGAGCCTATCAAAAACAAACAAACAAACAAACAAAAAGGCCGGGTACAGTAGCTCATGCCTGTAATCTTAGCACTTTAGGAGGCTGAGGCAGGCAGATCACTTGAGGTCAGGAATTCAAAACCAGCCTGGTCAACACAGTGAAACCCCATCTCTACTAAAAATACAAAAATTAGCAGAGTGTGGTGATGCACGCCTGTAATCCCAGCTACTCGGGAGGCTGCGGTAGGAGAATCCCTTGAACCCAGGCGGTGGAGGTTGCAATGAGCCAAGATCACACCACTGCACTCCAGCCTGGGCGACAGCGTGAGACTCTGTCTCAAAAAAAAAAAATTCCCTGAGTGATTCCAGCATGCAGTCACATTTGGAAACCACTCTTAGGGTGAATTTCTCTCATGTTTTACTTCATAGGATACATATATAAGGAATAACTGATTTGTCCCACTTGCCACATAGTTAACTAAAAGACAAATAATATATGAATATAAGGAAAGAATGAAGATGCTTGCATGCTTTTCCAGGATGGAAAACTTAAACAGTAGTTTATACTTTTCTTCTCCATAGTTAACATAGTCTGTAGTTAGAAATGAATGTCTTGAGTGATATAACAAATTAATCACTGAGTTTCCTGTTTCTCCCCATTTTAGAATGCTGCTTCTAAATTACCTGGGCAAAATTGGGCCCAAAACTCCTTTGATGGCAGCTGCAACTTTTTCTGTTGGTTGGAATACCTTCGCTTGCTCAGAGTCATTGGAAAAACCACTGAACTGGCTGCTTTTTAATTACTATTTGACAACCTGCCTTCAGTCTTCAGTTAATAAGTGAGTCATCTTTAAAATCTGCTGTCTCCAGGGCCGGGCATGGTGGCTCATGCCTGTAATCCCAACACTTTGGAAGGCTGAGGCAGATGGATCGCCTGAGGTCAGGAATTCGAGACCATGCTGGTCAACATGGTGAAACCCCGTCTCTACTAAAAAATACAAAAATTAGCTGGGTGTGGTGGCAGGCACCTATAATCCCAGCTACTCAGGAGGCTGAGGCAGGAGAATCTCTTGAACCCAGGAGGCAGAGGTTGCAGTGAGCCAAGATCGTGCCATTGCACTCTAGCCTGGGTGACAGAGCAAGACTCTTGTCTCAAAAAAACAAACCAGTGGCTGGGCGCCCTGGCTCCCAGCACTTTGGGAGGCTGAGGGGGGTGGATCATCTGAGGTCAGGAGTTTGAGACCAGCCTAGCTAATATGGTGAAACCTTGTTCCTTTTTTTTTAAGAGATGGGGTTTCACCGTGTTGGCCGGGTTGGTCTTGAACTCCTGACCTCAGATGATCCACCTGCCTTGTGCCCAGCCTAAATCCTGTTTCTACTAAAAATACAAAAAATTAGCCAGGCGTGGTAGTGCGTGCCTGTAATCCCAGCTACTCGGGAGGCTGAGGCAGGAGAATCCTTGAACCCAGGAGGCAGAGGTTGCAGTGAGCCAAGATCATGCCATTGCACTCCAGCTTGGGCAACAAGAGCAAAACTTCATCTCAAAAAAAAAAAAAAAAGATAGGGTCTCTCTGTCGCCCAGGCTGGAGTGCAGTGGTGTGATCATGGCTCACTGCAGCCTTAACCTCCTAGTCTAAAGCAATCCTCCCACTTCAGCCTCTCAAGTAGCTGGGACTACAGGCACATACCACTACACCTGGCTAATTTTTTAATGTTTTGTAGAGACAGGGTTTTGCCATGTTGCCCAGGCTGTCTCGAACTCCTGAACTCAAACGATCCATCCACTTCAGCCTCACAAAGTGCTAGGACTACAGACGTGAGCTACTCGCCCAGCAGAGATGTTTCTGTTTGCTTATTTATTTAATTTTTTTATTTTAATTTTTGTGGGTACATAGTAGGTGTATATATATTTAGAGTACCTTGAGATGTTTTGATACAGGTCTGCAATGCATATAATCTCTTTTTTTTTTAATGACTGTTACCATGTACTTTTAAGTGAATAAATATAAACTGTATATTAAAAGTATTGTTGATTTGCACATGACTTATTGAAAATCATAGTAATCCTGAAAGTTGACCTTAAACATTGGATTAGATTTTACCAGGCCAGGGAAGGTGGTTCATGCCTATAATCCCAGCACTTTGGGAGGCTGAGGAGGGTGGATCCCTTGAGCCTGGGAATTTGAGACCAGCCTGGGCAACATGGTGAAACCCCATCTCTAAAAAAAAAAAAAAAAAAAAAAACCTCAAATTGGTGGGGTGTGGTGGCACGCACCTGTAGTCCCAGCTAATCTGGGGGCTGAAGTGGGAGGATCACTTAAGCCCAGCAGATTGAAGCTGCAGTGAGCCGTGATCATACCAATACACTCCAGCCTGAGTGACAAAGCAAGACCCTGTCTCCAAAAAAAAAAAAAAAAAAAAAGGACTTGAAGAAAATATCTTCAGCACAAATATTATTATACTACCCCTACTGTATCTGATTAAGGAAATATTTATTGAGTACCAACTGTGCCTTGTGCTATGCTGTTTAGTAATGTGTTTTTAAGTCTTTTTAGTATGATTGAGTAGGAATGATCTTGATTTTTACTTCTGAAATTCTTTTGTTCCAGGCACCGACATATGTTTGTAAAACAAGTTGATATGGATCATGTCATGAAGGTAGAAGAAAAACTTTAAGTAATACTTTTATTTCTTCTTTGGGGCAAGACTAGATGTAATTTGATTTTGTTTTTCAGGCTAAATCCATCAGAGAGTTTGATAAGCGATTCACTTCAGTCATGTTCGGATACCGAACAATTGATGATTATTACACTGATGCCAGTCCAAATCGTAGACTGAAGTCAGTAGGAATTCCAGTATTGTGTCTTAATTCTGTGGATGATGTTTTCTCACCCAGTCATGGTAAAATTAACATATTTGTATATATTTTGACATGAATTAACTTTTAATATATTGTTCTTTTCAAGAAAATATAGTAGTAAGAAAATGTGTCATTTCCATTATGATAAAAAAAAAACCAGATACTCATAACATAGTATCTAAATGTCTCAGATCACTTAAATATTTTCACAGACCCTTATCTAGTTCATTGTGAGAGGCTCAGAACAAATTATGACTTGCTATTTTGCTCATTCTCATTTTTATAACCTTTCCTTCTTATAAAATACAATGTTCTTTGGACAGATTATGTTACAGTCTCTTTGCCTCAAGAGAATATTGTCATCACTTGCCTCTTCCTGAGTTTCCTATACGGAAATATTTGAAGTTTTTCTTCTCTTTTAAGCTGGAAGAGAACTTGAGACTTTATAAACACAGTGACTTTAAATATCTCAATCAGTGAATTATATTTGGACTAGAAGGGCATATTTGAAGAGAAAGTCTTTCCTTTTCCCCTGAATACTGTATATAAGACAATTAATTAGCTGGGCATGATGGTGTGTGCCTATACTTGGGAGGCCAAGGTGGGAGAATCACTTGAGCCCAGAAGTTCAAGGCTGCAATGAGCTATGATCATGCCACTGCACTCCAGCCTGAGCAACAGAGTAAGACCCTGTCTCTTAAAAAAAGAAAATTATTCAAAAATGAACTTTCCTGCTTTCTTTTTTCTTTTTCCTTTTTTTTTTTTTTTTTTTTGAGACAGAGTTTGTTTGTTTGTTTATTTGAGCCGGAGTTTCACTCTGTCGTCTAGGCTGGAGCGCAGTGGCATGATCTCAGCTCACTGCAAACTCCGCCTCCCAGGTTCAAGCGATTCTCCTGCCTCAGCCTCCCACGTAGCTGGGATTAAAAGCGCCTGCCATCATGCCCAGCTAATTTTTGTATTTTTGTAGAGACAGGGTTTCACCATGTTGGCCAGGCTGGTCTCGAACTCCTGACTTCAGGCGATCCACCTGCCTTCACCTCCCAAAGTACTGGGATTACAGGCATGAGCCACCACGCCCAGTCAACTTCCCCTTAAATACTTTATTTAAAAAATAGTTCTGAGTATAAACATAACACATACGTTGTGAAAAATTCAGAAAATTCCCAATGTGTGGGTATATATATATATATATTTTTTTTAATTACCTATCATTTCTCTAGGGGATCCTCTTTTATTATGTGATTTATGATTAATCTCAGATAATCTTAGAAACTGAAACTTACAGCCTTGACCACAATTCAGAAAATGAAACTGTGAACTTTAATATCAGTTGACTTACATGGTGATTGTTTTAGCATATTTTCATTGGATTTGGAGTTTAGTATTTCTCCACCCGTTTTTATATTTCACTGACCTTTCTGTCAACAAAAAATTCCCAACGTTTTAACCTAACTCACTTGGGTGAAGTTTGAACACATTATTTCCTATTCTTTCCCATGCCTTTAAAATAGTCTTGTCACATTGAAATAGTGGACAATTGTCTGCAGTCTGAGAGAACAGGCAGCCAGCATCTTTCACATGACTCAGATGTGGCCCAGCCTTTTGTTCTGATATGACTGTAACTCTCAGTGTTAGAAATTTCTGAATGTATCCAGAGTGTGAAGTTTAGGCTCTTAATAATTCCTTTAGAGACGAATGAAACACTCTGAATGCTTGGTGAAAAAGGAAAAGCAAAAATAGTATCAGTCATTCCCCCTCAAGTTCCCACACCTGATACCAAGATAGATGTTCACTTTTAGGTGTTCTTCTTCCTTGGGATGGATGTGGCTAGCTAAGGACATGAACTCAGGACCACTTTTTAATAAGAACTTAGCTTGTTGAGCCTTGCTTTAGGGCTATCGGTGTATGCTTCAGAGTGTTGTCAAGGGTCATTTACAGCCTTGTCTAAACAGGCAATTTGTGGAAGGGACCCAGTTCTCTTATGGTGAATTTGAGCTTCCTTTTTCTCCTTACAAAGGGGTGGGGTAGAGAAGCTCTTTCATTTAATTAGCTCATTTGCCCCTAAAATTCAGCCAAAGTTGTGAAATTCTAATTACTGCATCTCTCTCTCTATATATATAAATATGTGTGTGTGTGTGTGTGTGTGTGTGTGTGTGTATCTGTATGAGAGAGACAGGGTCTCGCTCTGTTGCCTAGATTGGAGTCCAGTGACATTACCATAGTTTACTGCAGCCAGGCCGAGTATAGTGGCTCACGCCTATAATCCCAGCAGTTTGATAGGCTGAGGTGGGTGGATCACCTGAGGTCAGGAGTTCAAAACCATCCTGACCATCATGGTGAAACCCCATCTCTACTAAAAAAAAAAAAAAAATACAAAATTAGCTGGGGCTGGTGGCGCACACATGTAATCCCAGCTACTCAGGAGGCTGAGGCAGGAAAATCACTTGAACTCAGGGTATGGAGGTTGCCGTAAGCCAGGCCAGATTGCACCATTGCACTCTACTCTGGGCAACAACAGCAAAATTCCATCTCAAAAACAAAAAAAACATAGTTATTGCAGCCTTAAACTCCTAGGCTCAAGCTGTCCTTGCACCTCAGCCTCAGCTAGGACTACAGGAGCATGCCACCACAGCAGGCTTTTTTTTTTGTTTTTAACATTTTTTGTAAAGACATGGTCAGTCTCGCTGTGCTGCCCAAGCTAGTCTCAAACTCCTAGCCCCAAGTCATCCTCCCAAAGTGCTGAGATTACAAGCGTGAGCCACCATGCTGGCCTCAACCATGTTATCTTATATAGGGAGTCATATTTTTTAAAGTTTATACTCAGGCTGGGAGCAGTGGCTCACACCCTGGAATCCCATCACTTTGGGAGGCCAAGGCAGGACGACCACCTGGGGTCAGGAGGTCAAGACCAGCCTGGCCAATATGGTGAAACCTCATCTCTACTAAAAATACAAAAATTAGCTGATCATGGTGGCAGGCACCTGCAATCCCAACTACTCGGGAGGCTGAGGCAGGAGAATCACCTGAACCCAGGAAATGGAGGTTTCATTGAGCTGAGATTCCTACTGCACTCCAGCCTGGGCCACAAAGCAAGACTCTGTCTCAAAAAAAAAAAAAAAGATAAAAATAAAGTTTATACTCAAGGTAGATTTGTAGAGCATATGAGAAGAGCCATTACTAGTGAATTATATTAAATACAGCAACAATGTTTTTGTTTTTGTTTTGAAACAGAGTCTTGCTCTGTCACCCAGCCTGGAGTGCAGTAGCTCGATCTCAGCTCACTGCAACCTCTGCCTCCCAGGTTCAAGTGATTCTCCTGCCTCAGCCTCCCAGGGAGCTGGGATTACAAGTGCCAGCCACCATGCCCAGCTAATTTTTTGCATTTTTTGTAGAGACAGGGTTTCACCATGTTGACCAGGCTGGTCTCAAACTGCTGACCTCAAGTGATCCACCCACCTTGGCCTCTCAAAGTGCTTTGATTACAGGGGTGAGCCACAGCGACCAGCCAGCAACTATGTTTTTAAAACACTTTTCTGGCCAGGTGCGGTGGCTCACACCTGTAATCCCAGCCCTTTAGGAGGCCGAGGCAGGCAGATCATGAGGTCAAGAGATCGAGACCATCCTGGCTAACATGGTGAAACCCCATCTCTACTAAAAATTCAAAAAATTAGCCGGACATGGTGATACGCGCCTGTAGTCCCAGCTACTCGGGAGGCTGAGGCAGGAGAATCGCTTTAACCTGGGAGGCGGAGGTTACAGTGAGCCAAGATGCTTGCGGTGAGCCGACATTGCACTCCAGCCTGAGTGACAGAGCAAGATTCCATCTCAAAAAAATAATAATAATAAAACACTTTTCCTTCGTCTTAACCATAAATAGAAATTCAGAGAAGGAAGAAAAAGAAAAATTCACCCATGTTTCATTGCCCAAAGATTAACACTGTTACCATTTGAGAGAATTTCCTTTTTGTTGTTGTTTTTATTATGTAAATTATATTTATACTTTTGAATCCTTCATACAGCCACTAATTGGCCTGAGCAATCTAATATCATGTAAGGTTCATTTGTTTGTTCTTTCTTTCCCTCTCTCTCTCTCTCTTTTTTTTTTTTTTTTTGGTGGGGGGACACAGTCTCGCTCTGTTGCCAGGCTGGAGTGCAGTGGCTCGATCTCAGCCCACTGCAACCTCTGCTTCCTGGATTCAAGTGATTCTCCTGCCTCAGCCTCACTGGGATTACAAGTGCCAGCCACCATGCCCAGCTAATTTTTTTGCATTTTTTGTAGAGACAGGGTTTCACCATGTTGGCCAAGATGGTCTCGATCTCTTAACCTCGTGATCCGCCCACCTCGGCCTCCCAAAGTGCTGGGATTACAGGCGTGAGCCACCTCGCCCATTATGCCTCTTTGTTTCTCTTTCCCTCCCTCTGTCACTTTCTTTCTTTCTTTCCTTCCTTCCTTCTTTCTTCCTACCTTCTTTCTTTCTCCTTCCTTTCCTGCTTCCCTTCCCTCCCCTCCCCTCCCTCCTTCCTTCCTTCCTTCCTCCTTTCCTTTCCTTTCCTTCTCTTTTTTCTTTCTTTCGAGATGGGGTCTCACATTGCCCAGGCTGGTCTCAAACTCTGGAGCTCAAGTGATCCTCTCACCTCGTCTCCCAAAGATTATAAGCATGAGCCACCATGCCCAGACACATCATATAAAGTTAATCAAAATCATACATAATGAATTTCTAACTCTCACAAAGGTGCTAAGCTTAGGTTTTTTCCTGCTATAACACCTCAGTGGGAATCTTATAGCATAATGTGAGGATTCACTATTCCTTGAATTTTCTTACTTTAATTTCTCAAAATAAAACTTGACTTACACTTTTGTGTTATGATTAAATCTTGGATTGATTCTTCCCAAAATGATTGTGCAGTACATGACCATATATATGAACTGTTGTAAGAATATAAATAGTTAATAGAAATTACACTCATTCCATTTAACTGTGCTCATTACAAATATTTTTATAGTGGTGTTTTGATTTCTGTTTGTTAGAAATGATAAAGTTATTTGCTTTTCCTAACAAAAACATAACGATTATATTTTTCTCTCTCCTTCTGTCTTATTGCCTCCCTTTTTTTGGTCTGAAGCTATTCCAATAGAAACTGCTAAGCAGAACCCTAATGTTGCTTTGGTCCTTACTTCTTATGGAGGCCATATTGGTTTTCTGGAGGGAATCTGGCCAAGACAATCCACTTACATGGATCGTGTCTTCAAGCAATTTGTGCAAGCCATGGTTGAGCATGGACATGAACTCTCTAACATGTAGTTCTTTGGGTGCATTTTGTCCGAACCACAATTGTGAAGGCAGCTCAGCTTAGTGCACAAATTTTAACTACTGTATATAAAGCAAATAAGCCAGCAGATGGGTGAAGAGGTCCAGAATGATATGCAAAAACTACTTTTTAGAGAAACAAAACAACTTTGTAGCAACAAATTCAATATAGTATTAGATTGTTACTTATGTAGATTTTATTTTTACTATGCCTTACCAAATACAACCTTAAACAAAGTAGTACGTACATGAAATTGCACTTAACCAAAACTATTGTGTAAAAAAATTTTAATTCCTCAGGGTTTTAATTTAGACTAGTATTTTTTTAGATTACTCATTTTAGGTGATTTAATGGTACTTTAATAACTGTTAAGAGATATTGGTTATTTGAATGTAAGTTATAAGTTGGTGCATTCCTAAGGGTATTTATAGTTAATGATGATAACATGAAAACTGAAATCAGATAAAATACAATGTGCTAAATCTTTTATGTATTCTAACTTTAAAAGGCAAGTGCAACAATGTTAGACTGACTTCTATATGTGCTCTTTTACTCTGATAATATTAAATTAGGGCTAACTTATGTTTTATAATGATTATAACTTACATGCTTATTTTTAAAATAGTATATGTGCACACATATATATCATTATATTAAAATAAATTCTACCATTTTAAATTGGTCTTTTGTGAGTTTTAATCTGCTAAAAGGACCCAGGAAGTAATCTATGATAATTTTATTAATGCATTAGTAAGAAACATTGATACCGTTCCGCTTTACTGTTTTTAGAATATTAGGCGGACACCACTTGTACCAAATAAGGATATCTTCAGCTGCAGGAAGTCTAACAGTGCCTTAAGGGAAAATGACATCTTGTCTTGTTTTGTTTTGTTTTGTTTTGAGAGGAGTCTCACTCTGTCACCCAGGCTAGAGTGCAGTGGGGCAATCTCGGCTCACTGCAACCTCCGCCTTCCGGATTCAAGTGATTCTCCTGCCTCAGCCTTCCGAGTAGCTGGGATTACAAGTGCACACCACCACACCCAGCTAATTTTTTGTATTTTTAGTAGAGATGGGGGTTTTACCGTGTTAGCCAGGATGGTCTCTATCTCCTGACCTTGTGATCCGCCTGCCTCAGCCTCCCAAAGTGCTGGGATTACAGGCGTGAGCCTCCATGCCCGGCCAGGGAAAATAATATCTAATTAACTTGTATCATAAGAAGACTCCTGTGTTCAAAGAGGGAAAAGGGAGAAGGAGTTGGGCCAGACACATCTGCCCTTTTGGTAAAGTGAAAACTTTTTTAGAAGACTTGCACTTACATCCATTGGCCAGACCCCTGTCACATGGCCACCCAGATGGAGTGAGAGACTGGGAAAGCAAGTCGTTTGCGAATTACATACTTTATCAATCGTAGCAAAGGCAGGCAAGGGAAAGGGGATTGGCAATGGTTATTGGGCTAGCCAGCCAATAATGATAACTTCCACATTATTCAACATCTTTTCCCTCTTCCTTACTTCAGCCTGTTGATAAAATACATATATTTTTTTCCTCAGGTATCATGTTCAGAGAACCATGTACAAAACTTATTAACAAAATTATTTACTGAAAATGCCACCGTTTGGAGAATTCCTGATGATGTACTTGTAGACTCCCACGATACTGTATCTAAGATGATAGCAATGATAACACCAGTGCTTTTTTGTCTGGACAGCATATATTCTGATTCTATCATAATAATTACATTCAGTCTGTATGGATGAGGAGGCTGATCCTGCTTTTCAGAGTTATCTTCTAGAATTTTCGGGAGAATATCATGAAGGACACTCTTTCTTTGGGATTACAAACCTTAATGACCATAGACTTCTGGTTTGCAGGGAGCTGAAAGGAAAGAAGGAAGAATCCTAAAGCCTTTATTTATATAAAACCTCTGCTTCTAATCAGGCCAAAACCCTTAGACTTCCCAGTCACAAGAGCTAATAAATTCCTCTTTTCACTTTAAGTTGATGATCTGCTTTCATTCACAACTCAGAATTCTGCCCATTATATTTAGGAATGGGATATGTAAATAAATCTTGCCTAGATGAGAAAGCTCAGTTGTGAGCCTGTGGAAGGTAAGCTCTGCACCTCACGTACTTTATGCGCCAAAGCATGTACGTAGTGCTTTGTAAATAGCTCTCTGAAATTATGGATTTTTAGATATATATGGATGCTTCCTGGCTTGAATCATATTTTTTAACCTTTTTTTGAGACCTGGCCTTAACTTCTTTATTGAGATGTAATTTACAGGTAATAAAATTCACCTATTTAAAGCACACAGTTTGGAGGTAGTAAACATGTACCTATGGTCCCTACTACTCGCTGCTCAGGAGATTGAGCAGGAAGATCACCTGAGCCCAGGAGTTCGAGGCTGCAGTGAGCTATGATCACACCTGTAAATAGCTGCTGCACTCCAGCCTGAGCAACATAGCAAGACCCCATCTCTAAAAAATATTAAAGTGCATAATTCAGTGGTATTTGTTCACAGACTTGTGTAGCCATCACCATAACCTAACTTTAGAACATGTCATCACCCTAAAAAAAAAAAAAAAAAAAGACCCTCTACTCCTTTAGAAGTCACTAATCCCTCAGCCCTAGGCAACCACTCATTTCTGTCTCCATAGATTTGCCTGTTCTGGGCTATTTTATGTATATGGAATAAAACAAGGTATGCTCTTTTGTGATGGGCTTATTTCACTTAGCATAATGTTTTACAGGTTCAACCATATGTGGCATGTACCAGTTCTTGACATTCCTTTTATGGATGCATAGTGTTCCATTGTGCAGATATAGATTGCTGGGCGCAGTGGCTCACACCTGTAATCCCAGCACTTAGGGAGGCCGAGGTGGGTTGATCACCTGAGGTTGGGA
The DNA here is from genome assembly GCA_963573385.1 of Cacajao melanocephalus. Lineage (NCBI taxonomy): Eukaryota > Metazoa > Chordata > Mammalia > Primates > Pitheciidae > Cacajao > Cacajao melanocephalus. The sequence goes on along the minus strand of CAUYLG010006152.1, from coordinate 25,499 downwards.
GTTTGAGGTGAGCCTGACCAACATGGAGAAACCCTGTCTCTACTAAAATTACAGAATTAGCTGGTGTGATGATGCATGCCTGTAATCCCAGCTACTCAGGAGGCTGAGGCAGGAGAATCGCTTGAACCTGGGAGATGGAGGTTGCAGTGAGCCAAGAGCCAAGATTATGCCATTGCACTCCAGCCTGGGCAACAAGAGCGAAACACCATCTCGAAAAAGAAAAACAAAAATATAGATCAAATTTTGTTCATCAGTTGATGGACATGTAGGTTATTTTTACTTTTTTCTACTTTTTGGCTATTATGAATAATTCTGCAGTGAACATTTGTGTAAAGCTTTTGTGTGGGCATATTTTTCATTTCTCTTGGGTGTATACCTGGTCATATGATCACTTAACTCTTTGAGGAACTACCAGGCTTTCCCAAAGCAACTCTACCATTTTACATTCCAACCAGCAATGTGAATGAGTTCTGATTTCTCCACATCCTCACCAACATTTATTGTATGTTTTATTTATTATAAATATCCTAGTGAATCTGAATGACAAGTTTTAATCATGATATTCTACCAAAACCAAAATATAAACTAGCATTGTAATGTTTAACGATTTAAAGATAACCACTAGTGTAAAACAAAAATAAAATACAACTATATATGCATGTAACTATGTGCTTCTTAGTTATAATGAGATGAATATTCTCAAGTACTGATTCTCGTACATGGAGGATAGATTATTCTCCCCAGCTGCTTCTTCACACACTAGCAAGCTCTGAGAAAGAAAGGCTGCGTTTTAATTATTTCTTACATCCCAAGGAATTAGCATATTGCCAGAAACACTGTAGTGAAAATTAGCTGCGTAATAGTTGTATAAACATTGAAAATACCACTTTGTGAACTGCTTATTTTGAAAAGTTCATTTTAAGCATGTCATGGAATTTTTTTCTAGTTTTCTTCTCATGTTTCTGTTGGTTATTGTCATTATGAAACATCTATCCATAGTCTTCTCTATATTGAGCATTGTAGTCAGCACTAGGGATGAATATTGATGTTGTTTTCTTTTGTCTTTTCTTTTTTTCTTTTCTTGTTTTTGTGGGAGGAGGTGGGGGGGAAAAGCCTCATACTTTTTTTACACCTTGAACGCAGTAAGTAAACGCACATTTTTTTTTCCCCTGAGACAGAGTCTTGCTCTGTCGCCCAGGCTGGAGTGCAATGGCGCGATTCTCCTGCCTCAGCCTCCTGAGTAGCTCAGACTACAGGCACATGCCACCATGTATTTTTTTGTATTTTTAGTAGAGATGTAATTTTTTGTATTTTTAGTAGAGATGGGGTTTCACCATGTTGACCAGGCTGGTCTCAAACTTCTGACCTTGTCATCCGCCCACCTCGGCCTCCGAAAGTGCTGGAATTATAGGTGTGAGCCACCACGCCTGGCCAATAAACACACATTTTATAGAACAATACTCATGTGCAATATAGTCTCATATTTTCCAGCCCATCCTATTCTTGTCTGGTCTATTTTATTACTTGAATTACCTGTTTTCTTTTTTTTCAAGACACTGTCTCACTCTGTCACATAGGCTAGAGTACAGTGGTGCAACCTCAGCTCATTGCAACCTCCGCTCCTGGTTCAAGCAATTCTCCTGCCTCAGCCTCCTGATTAGCTGGGATTACAGGCACCTGCCACCACACCTGGCTAACTTTTGTATTTTTAGTAGAGACAGGGTTTCACCATGTTGGTTAGGCTGATCTCGAACTGCTGACCTCAGGTGATCTGCCCACCTTGGCCTCCCAGAGTGCTGGGATTACAGGCATGAGCCACCACAACTGGCCCCTGTTTTTATTTTTAAAATGAAAGAGGCTGGGCGCAGTGGTTCACGCCTGTAATGCCAGCACTCTGGGAGGCTGAGGCAGGTGGATCACCTAAGGAGTTCAAGACCAGTATGGACAACATGGGGAAAACCCATTTCTACTAAAAGTACAAAAATTAGCTGGGCATGGTGACACACACCTCTAATTCCAGCTACTTGGGATGCTGACACACAAGAATCGGTTGAACCCTGGAGGTAGAGGTTGCAGTGAGCAGAGACGTAACACTGCACTCCAGCCTGGGTGAGGGAGTGAGACTCTGTCTCAAAATAAATAAATAAAAATTACTGTAAAAACGTATTTTTGAGACATACCAATGGGTTGCAACCTGCAGTTTGAAAACACTGGGATTCTAGAAGTTTCTAGAAGTTAAGGAAATCACTATTTTATCTGGCAGTTTTCACACTTACTGGTAGTTTCTTCATCTACCTGCTTTCTCCAGCAGACCATAAGCACAGTGAAGACAGAAACCATGTCCTTTTTGCTCTCCATTTTATCCTCTGAGACCAGGATAGTGTATGGCTCATATAAAATTCTTAATAAATATTTGTTATTCATAATAATAATATTTGAATGTGAGGCCCTGACACTGATGGAAAGGTAGGGCTGCAAATCGGGAGTGGGGAGAGGAGGGATTCTTGCAACCTCTCTCTGAAGCAGAGCATCTGTTAAAGCATTCTGGTCCCCTGCAGACTTCAGAATTAACATGGTAATTTTTAAAATCTCACAGTTACTCTGAATCTAATATAGCACTGGTCACAAGGTAAGCACTCAACTTTTTATAACTTAATTTGGAGTTGATGAGGACAATTTGCAAGGTCAGGTGATAAAGGATACTTAAGAAATGTGCTACAAGACAAGATATGGAATAGAGCTGGTGTTCGTTCTCCTACGATGTAATACTGATATTAGCACTGATCGATACTTAATGCAGTAAAAATTGCTATATATAATTGCTTTTATTGTTTTGCTTTTAAGTTTTATTTCTAACTGAAGAGTTTAATATTTATATATTCATGGGCCTTGGGATGATTTAAAAAAGAACAATGCTTTCTGCTTTCACCATATACATTATAAAGCTGTGAATTACTGAACTTTGTTATTTATCCATATTCCCAATACTGAACTTTGGAGACATTTTTTGTGGCTCTATCCTTCAACCACCTAAATGTGGAAATTACTTTGAAAACCGTTATGCTGAAAAATTAGGTCAGGCGCAGTGGCTCACACCTGTAATCCCAGCTCTTTGGGATACAGGAGTCGGGTAGATTGCTTGAGTCCAGGAATTCGAGACCAGCTCGGCCAACATAGCAAGAGCCCCCTACTAAAAATACAAAAATTAGCTGGGCATGGTGGTGTGCACCTGTAATCCCAGCTACTTGGGAGGCTGAGGCTCAAGAATCACTCGAACCTGAGAGGCAGAGGTTGCAGTGAGCCAAGATCATGCCCCTGTACTCCAGCCTGGGCAACAGAGCAGGATCCTGTTTCAAAAAGAAAATAAAAGAAAAAATATAGTGAAAAGCAAGAATTTGGCAAGAATAATTTACTTCTCTAAATATCTTTATTTATTTATTTATTTATTTATTTATTTTGAGAGAGAGGATCCTGCTTTGTCACCCAGGCTGGAGTGCAGTGGTGCAATCTCAGCTCACTGCAACCTCCGCCTCCCAGGCTCAAGCTATTCTCATGCCTCAGCCTCCCAAGTAGCTAGGACTATACAGAGGCGTACCTTCATACCTGGCCAATTTTGTGTATTTTTAGTAGAGATAGCGTTTCACCATGTTGGCCAGGCTGGTCTCGAACTCCTGGCCTCAAGTGATCCTCCTGCCTTAGTCACCTGAAGTGCTGGGATTACAGGCATAAGCCAGTGCACCTGATCCTGAACAACTTTTTTTTTTTTTTTTTTTAAATGGGGTTTCACCATGGTGGCCAGGCTGGTCTTGAACTCTTGATCTCAGGTGATCCACCCACCTCGGCCTCCCAAAGTGCTAGGATTACAGGCGTGAGCCACTGCACCTGGCCACCCTGAACATCTTTTAAATAAAAATCGTTATTTGGATCAAATAAGAAAGACTTCTCATCAGCGTTAAGACTGCGACTCAATATTAATTTATAACTGGACAATTTGTCTATTTGTGCCTTCTATAAATGGTTATCTTCCCCCTGGAGTTAGATACTGGTACCCAAATCTTGCAAACAGTACAATAATCATATCTATTCTAACTATACTTCAGGCTTGTTGATCATATTACCAAGGACTGAATACCAGCTGGCTATTGATAGATAAGCTAGCAATACATTAACAAATCTGAATGATCCCAAAAGACCATTATTCTCTGCTTAAAATTGTTAACCTACTAATTAGTGTCTGTAAATTTTAAATATACTGTTTATCTGTTCACTTTACCTATGGGCAGATGCAAGCATTTCAGATTTTCCAAGCTCAAAATGAAGCATGCATGGTACTTAACTCCTGGTCCCTGAATATAGCTTATTTTTCCTAATACTATACAGAAGTGTTCCAATATGACATTTGAAACTTCTAGGTTTTCTTATAGAGTGAAGTAATGCTTTGAGAAACATGATGTAGATTAACTAGTATATATATTTTCATGATACATAATTAGGAATAATAGTTTTAATGTACAAAAAATGCCTAATATTCTCTGTATATACCTAGAGCTCTTTATAATCATCAATCATTTTTCCTAGTATTTGTAAGATCTTTTCTTGGGTAAGAAATTTGGACTCGGATTCAGAGCACTTAAATTTGATCCTTATCTCTGCTGCTGATCTGCCATTTGACCTGAGGCAAATCATTTACCCTTGCTAGACCTCGGTTTCTTCATCTATAAAATGCAGATAGTAATATCAATTTTAGAGTTTGTATGAGGATTAGAAAGATAAAGTAAAAATGCTTGAACTATTAAGTACTATTAAAATAGAAGAAGTTGATGGCCAGGAGCGGTGGCTCACATCTGTAATCTCAGCACTTTAGGAGACCAAGGTGGGTGGATCACAAGGTCAGGAGTTTGAGACCAGCCTGGCCAACATGGTGAAACCCCGTCTCTACTAAAAATACAAAGAATTAGCCAAGTGTAGTGGTATGCGCCTGTAATCCTAGCTACTTGGGAGGCTGAGGCAGGAGAATCACTTGAACCCATGAGGCAGAGGTTGCAGTGAGCCAAGATCCCACCATTGCACTCCAGCCTGGGCAACAAGAGTAAAACTTAGTTTCAAAAAAAAAAAAAAAAATATATATATATATATATATATATGAAGTTGCTGTGAAAAGATGTTCATTATTATAAACCAAATAAAAAACAAATGACATTTTATTACTCTTGTAGCTTTGTCTATCAGAAATACACTGGGTTCAGGGTAAGGGAGAACGTTGGTATGTATGGTGATGTTAACCTTGATCCCTTGACTACGAGGGATTCTTGCCTGCCAGGAATTTGCCACTGCAAATGTATTAATTTTCCCTTTGTAATTACTTAATATTTTGGAAGAAGGGAATGCTTTGAGATTATAAAAATATCTTGTTTCTGTTTAAACTTTCACCCACTCATTGGTGACTCTTGCCTACAGCAATTACAGTGGTATTCCAATGGTGATTTTCTATTTCCCAGTTTCCTTCTGCTTAGAATTAGAATTCTTCTGAAAAGAAGAGTTGTCACTTCCCAATCCATCCTAATTTCTTTATTCACTTATTTATAACTCTATGGACTTGTGGATTTTTGTTTTTTCTTTGGGTTATAATGTAATACTGTCACCCAGGTGCGGTGACTCATGCCTGTAATCCCAGCACTTTGAAAGGCCAGGGTGGGAGGACCTCTTGAGCCCAGGAGTTTGAGACCAGCCTGGGCAATATAGAGACCTTGTCTCTATAAAAACCTTAAAAAAAAAAAAAAAAAAAAAAGGTCAGCCAGGCCTGGTGGTGCACGCCTATAATCTCAGCTATTCAGGAGGCTGAGATGGAAGGATGGCTTGAGCCTGGCTGGCAGAGGTTGCAGTGACCCGAGACTGCACCACTACACTCCAGCCTGGTGACAAAGCAAGACCCCATCTCTAAATAAGTAAAAACAAGACCTAGATGCTCATTGCTACTAGGGTCCCACTGCCCTCAGTGGAGTTAGGGGAAAAATTGCATCTCTAATGTATATACATACATGTATATTTATTTATCTATCATTTGAAAATAAACACAGGAATTCATATTAATATCTCCAACTCCAATTCAGCAACATAGAATTAATTCTAGCCTTCCTCCTTTCCTTATTTGTAACGTCTTTCTCCTGGCTCTATCTATAATACCTTTACTTACTTGTTGAATAATAAGTAAATACAAATAAGAGCAGTTTATAAATAAAGTATTTTCAAAATTCCCTCTGATCAAAAAAACAAGAAAACAATCCGAGCTGTGTGTCTTCTGATACAGAAAAGGGAGAGAAAGAAAAACAAAATTCCTAACCTACATTTCTATGAAAAACAAATTTGCCAACTAAAGTACATTTCTTTGTGGACTTTTCTTTTTGTCTTTAGCTTTACAGTATCCATTCAAAATACTTTTTCAAAGTTACTTAACGTGACTCCTTTCAATGTGACTCATTTTTAACAGATTTATTTGCCACCATTTGTATTCCATCCTCTCCACATCCTTTTATGATTTTATAAAATGTTACTCTTTGGGAGGCTGAGGCAGGAGAATTGCTTGAACCTGGAAGGCAGAGATAGTGCCATTGTACTCCAGCCTGGGTAACAGAGCGAGATTCTGTCTCAAAAAAAAAAAAAAATTACTCTTTGTGGTGAACAGTTCTACGGGTTTTAATAAATGCAGTGTTGTGTATGTACTACTACAGTTCCATAGCAATTGCTCTATCACCCCCCAAATTTCCTATGTTACATATTTATAGAAAACTCTTCCTTTTATACCCCCCAACCCTACACCCTGGCACTACTGATCTGTTTTCCTCCCTGTAGTTCTTCTCTTTTTTTTGGTGGAGGGAGACAGTCTCGGACTGTCGTCCAGGCTGGAATGCAGTGGCACAGTCTTGGTTCACTGCAACCTCCACCTCCCGGGTACAAGAGATCCTCCCACCTCAGCCTCCCGAGTAGCTGGAATTACAGACACCCACCACCACATTGGCTAATTTTTTGTATTTTGAGGGTTTTACCATGTTGGCCAGGCTGATCTCAAACTCCTGATCTCAAGTGATCACCTGCCTTTTCCTTCCAAAGTGCTAGGATTACAGATGTGAGCCACTACGCCTCGCCCCTATTTTTTTTTTCTTTTTTTAAGACAGGGTCTCACAGCTCCCTCTTCCCCTCCCCTGAGTAAAAAAGAAAAAAGAAAAAAAAGACAGTGTCTCACTCTCTTGCCCAGGCTGGAGCACAGTGGTGTAATCTCAGCTCACTGCCACTTCTGCCTCCCAGGCTCAAGTGATTCTCACGTCTCAACCTCCCAAGTAGCTGGGATTACAGGCGCACTCCATCAAGCCTAATTTTTGTATATTTTGTAGAGATGGAGTTTCACCATGTTGCCCAGGCTGGTCTCGAAATCCTGAGCTCAAGTGATCTGTCCACCTTGGCCTCCCAAAGTGCTGGGATTACAGGTATGAGCCACCATGACTGTATTTCTGAGTGGCACTCTACTGTTTGGATTTATTTCTGAGTGGTATTCTACTGTATGGATACACCACACTTTGTTTATCCATTCACTTGTTGAAGGATATCTGGGTTGTTTTTAATTCTTGATGATTATGAGTAAAACTGCCATAAACATTTGTGTATAGGTTTTTGTGTAAACGTAAGTTTTTATTTCTTTTGGGTAGATATCTAGGCGTAGGATTGTTGGGTTATATGGTGGGTATATGTTTAACTGTATAAGAAAATGACAGACAGCTGGATACTGTGGTTCATGCCTGTAATCCCAACACTTTGGGATGCTGAGGTGGGAGGATTGCTTGAGGCCAGGAGTTGGAGGCTGCAGTGAGCTAAGAAGGTGCCACTGCACTCCAGCCTGACAGAGCAAGACCCCTTCTCTAAAAACAAAAAAATCAAACAAGAAAGAAAAAGAAAAGAAACCGATAAAGTATTTCCGAAGTAGTGTCCTATGTGTATTTCCACCAGAAATTTATAAGCATTCTTGTTGCTTTGCATCCTCACAGTGTCTGGTATTGTCACTTTTTTTTTTTTTTTTTGAGTCAAAGTCTTGCTCTGTCGCCAGGCTGGAGTGCAGTGGCGCCATCTCGTCTCGCTGCAACCTCCACCTCCCGAGTTCAAGTGATTCTCCTGCCTCAGCCTCCCAAGTAGCTGTGACTATCTATAGGCACGCCCCACCACGCCCAGCTAATTTTTGTATTTTTAATAGAGATGGGGCTTCACTATGTTTACCAGGATGGTCTCGATCTCTTGACCTCATGATCCGCCTGCCTCAGCCTCCCAAAGTGCTGGGATTACAGGCGTGAGCCACCATGCCCGGCTGCTTTTTTTAATTTTAATTTTAATTTTTTTTGAGATGGAGTCTTGCTCTGTCACCCAGGCTAAAGTTCAGTGGTGTGATCTTGGCTCACCACAGCCTCCACCTCCCAGGTTCAAGCAATTCTCTGCCTCAGCCTCCCAAGTAGCTGGGATTACAGGTGTGCACACCATCACACCTGGCTAATTTTTGTATTTTAGTAGACAGGGGTTCACCATGTTTGTCAAGCTGGTCTTGAACTCCAGGCCCCAAGTGATCCACCCACCTCAGCCTCCCAAAGTGCTGAGATTACAATCGAGAGCCACAGCATCTGGCCTTTTTGTTTTGTTTTGTTTTTTTGAGACAGAGACTCGCTCTGTCGCCCAGGCTGGAGTGCAGTGGCATGATCTCGACTCATTGCAACTTCCACCTCCTGGGTTCAAGAGATTCTTCTGCCTCAGCCTCCCAGGTAGCTGGGATTACAGGCATGTACCACCATGCCCAGCTAACTTTTGTATTTTTAGTAGAGACGGGGTTTCACCATGTTGGCCAGGCTGGCCTCAAACTCCTGACCTCAAGTGATCCTCCTGCCTTGGCCTCCCAAAGTGCTAGGACTACAGGCGTAAGCCACTGCACCTGGCCTATCACTATTTTTTTTTAATTAGGCATTGTAATAGGTGTTAAACAGGTAGATATTAAAACCAAATAAGTCAACTCAAGATTTTCAAACTACATGCACTATAGTGCATGTTTCCATTTCCTCAATATATGTGAAAGAAAGAAGTGAAAACATTAAGAAATACCAGAAAATTAGAGGCAGAGAAAAGGTATGGGAATAATCTAAGATAGTTATAGTTATACTCTCATTTTCTTTTTTCTTTTTTTTTATTTTTTATTTATTTATTTATTTAAAGACAGCGTTTCACCATGTTGGCCAGGCTGCTCTTGAACTCCTAACCTCAGGTGATCCACCTGCTTCAGCCTCCCAAAGTGCTGAGATTGCAGGCATGAGCCACCATGCCCAGCCTCTCATTTTCTTTTACAGTTCATTTTTTTTCTTTTTAGTTTAAGCTGCTAGAAAGATAAATGGTATCTGCTATGGTTTGAATGTGCCCTTCAAAGCAGATGTTGAAATTTAATCCTCCATGTGGCAATTTTGAGAGATAATGCTTTTAAGAGGTGATTGGCTCATGAGGGCTTAGCCCTTATGTATGGATTAATCTCTTCATGGATTAATGGATTAATGGGTTATCTTGGGAGTGGAATGGGTCGCTTTATCAAAAAAGAAAGAGACTAGAGCTAGTATGCTGGAGCTCCTGGCCATCTGATACCCCGCACTGACTTGGGAGTCTTCAGAGTCCCCACCACCAGACAGCTTTCAACAGATGTAGCTCTCCACCTTTGACTTCTCAGCCTCCATAACTGTAAGAAATAAATTCCTTTTCTCATAAATTACCCAACTTCAGGTATTTGTTAAAAGCAACAGAAAACAGATTAAGGCAGTATCAATCTAATTAAGTAATAAGCAAAAGTTACTCTGCATAAAAAGATAAGAAAATTGAGCAAACTTTCAAATATCTGACACATTCAGCAAACGCAGGAGTGCTAAATTTGAGCCCATTTTCTCTTTTCCCTAACTTCTCACACCAGGGTTTTCCTCCTACAGAAGGTAAGTAACAGGTGACACCTTCTCCATGCACACCTTTTCTCCAGCTTTAGAAAAAAACAGACAAACAAACCTCATACCTTGAAAGGGAGAGGCCATTGTCTTAGTCCCTTCAGGCTACTGTATCAGAATACCATAAACGGGGTGGCTTCACACAACAGACATTTATTTCTCACAGTTCTAAGAACTCCCTCCAGCCTGTTTTATGAGGATGTTAATGTCACTATAGAGGGGTCTGCCTTCATGATCTAATCACCTCCCAAAGGCTCTCTTTTTTCTTTGAATTGCATTTTCCAATTTAAAAAAATGTTTTTTGTTTTTTTCAAGACAGAGTCTTGCTCTGTTGCCCAGGCTGGAGTGCCATGGCACGATCTCAGCTCACTGCAACCTCCACCTTCCAGGTTCAAGCAATTCTCCTGCCTCAGCCTCCAAGTAGCTGGGATAACAGGCACACGCCACCACGCCCAGCTAATTTTTTTATTTTTAGTAGAGACAGGATTTCACTATGTTGGCCAGGATGGTCTGGATCTCCTGACCTCATGATCTGCCTACCTCAGCCTCCCAAAGTACTGAGATTACAGGCATGAGCCACCGCACCCGGCCAAAAATTGCTTATTTATTTATGTATTTATTTAATTTATTTTTTGAGATAGTGTTTTGCTCTTATTGCCCAGGCTGGAGTGCAATGGTGCGATCTCGGCTCACTGCAACCTCTGCCTCCCGGGTTCAAGCGATTTTCCTGCCTCAGCCTCCCAAGTAGCTGGGATTACAGGCATGCGCCACCATGCCCAGCCAAATTTTTTTTGGATTTCTATTTATTTATTTATTTATTTATTTTTATTTTTTCACCTGGGTGCAGGTGGGCTAATGCCAAAAAAGGTGTTAGCCTTTTTTGTATTTTTTAGTAGAAAGAAGATTTTGCCATGTTAGCCAGGCTGGTCTCGAACTCCTGACCTCAGGTAATTCGCCTGGCTTGGCCTCCCAAAATTCTGGGATTACAGGCACAAGCCACCATGCCCAGCCAAACTTGTTTATTTTTTAGAGATGGGGTCTTGCTATGTTGCCTGGGCTGGAGTTCAGTAGCTATTCACAGACACAACCATCAGGCATGAAAGTTTTGCACTCCTGGACTCAAGCAATTCTCTTGCCTTGGCCTGCTAAGTAGCTAGGACCTCAATTTTTTTTTAATTGATATACAATTTCTATATCATGTAGTTCACTCATTTAAAATGTAGAATCCAGTGGTTTTTAGTTTCTTCACAGAGTTGTGCAATCATCTCCACAATTTTAGAACATTTTTATCATCTTTTAAAATAGCTCAATAACCATTAGTAGTCATTCACCATTTGTCTCCCCTCGCCTCTTAATACCATCACTTTGTTGTTGTTGTTTTCTTTTATCACTTCTTTATTCCTTTTATTTCCTTTTTGTATTTTCTATAGAAATGGGGGTCTCAGTATATTGCCCAAGCTGGTCTCAAATTCCTGGGATCCAGCCATCCTCCCACCTTGGCCTCCCAAAGTGTTGGGATTACAGGCATGAGCCACCACACCTAGCCAATACCATCACTTTTGGGGGTAGAATTTCAACATGTGAATTTTGGGGAAACACAAACATTCTGATCATAGCACCGACCATGAATTCAGTCTGTATGTTGTTAAATGAAAGTAAAAATACAGTGGTCTTCAAAAACAGGCAAATTTGGGCTAAGTGCAATGATTCATGCCTGTCATCCTAGCTATTTGGGAGGCTGGGACAGGGGGATTTTTGAGCCCAGGAGTTCAAAGCTTCAGTGAGCTATTTTTGTTTGTTTGTTTTTGAGACAGGGTCTTGCCCTGTCACCCAGGCTGGAGTGCAGTGGCGCCATCTTGGCTCATTGCTGCAGCCTTGACCTCCCAGGCTCAATTGATCCTCCCATCTCAGCCTCCTGAGTCCTGGGACTACAGGCACAGGTCACCATGCCTGGCTAATTTTTGTTTGTTTGATTGTTTTTCATAGAGATGGGGGGGTCTCACCATGTTGCCCAGGATGATCTCGAACTCCTGGGCTCAAACCATCTTCCACCTTGGCCTCCCAGAGGTCTGGGATTAGAGGTGTGAACCACCACACCCAGCCCCTGTAGTGAGCTCTGATGGTGCCACCGCACTCCAACATGAGCGACAGGGAGACACTGTCTCTAAAAACAAACAAAACCCCAACTAATAATAATAATAATTAACATCTACTGATCTCTCACTTTACGCCAAATATTATCTAAAGTGTGTTACATGTATTTATTATTTTAATCCACCCAATGCACCTCTCATGTTTGATGGATGAGGAAAATGAGACACAGAAAATTTAGATAGTCTGTCCAAGGTCACTCAAAGAGTTGAAGGGCAGAGCAAGTACTCAAATTCAGTCTGGCTACAGGACTCCCCTCTTTTATCAATATGTTACACTGTATACAAAAACGTAAAGAACACAAGAGTGAAAAACAGTATGGCAAAGGAGGGCCTCAAAAAGTCAACAAAAGGAATGACAAAAAAAAATTTTTAATGAGAAACAATATAAATGCCAGATATAAAGTATTCTTGGCAAAAAAATATTTTTTCACCGGGGGCAGTGGCTCACACCTGTAATCCCAGCATTTAGACTGGCTGGGGCGGGTGGACCACCTGAGGTCAGGAGTTCGAAACCAGCCTGACCAACATGGAGAAACCCCGTCTCTACTGAAAATATAAAAATTAGCCAGGCGCAGTGGTAGGTGCCTATAATCCCAGCTACTAGGGAGGCTGAGGCAGGAGAATCACTTGAACCAGGGAGGCAGAGGTTGCAGTGAGCCAAGATTGCACTATTGCACTCCAGCCTGAGCAACAGAGCAAGACTCCGTCTCAAAAAAAAAAAAAAATTTTTTTTCTCCCAGAGCTTTCAGATGGAGACAAAAAAATTGAACTTGAAGCATATCAGTCCAACTATATCAAACCTCTAGTTTAGAAGAAATTCAGGGGACAGAGGAGCATGTTTTAAGATAACCTAGGGATGCAATCTGCAAAATGCAGAATTTGGAAAACTTTATTAATTGTAAGGGAAAACCTAAAATGGAGTAACAAAACAAACTAGGCCAGGCTTGGTGACTCACACCTGTAATCTCAGCACTTTAGGAAGCTGAGGTGAGAGGATTGAGCCCAAGCGTTTGAGACCAGCCTGGGCAACATAGAGACGTTATCTCTACAATTAAAAAATAATAATAATCAGCTGGGTGTTGTGGCATGCACCTGTAATTTTAGCTACTTAGGAGGCTGAGATGGAGGATTGCTTAAGCCCAGGAATTTGAGGCTACAATGAGCTATGATCATGCTACTGCACTCCAGCCTGTGTGACAGAATAAGACTCCATCTCTAAAAAAATTTAATTTAATTTAAAAAATAAGGATAGATAGACTGATAGATAAAATGTATGCATGTATGTCACAAATATGCATCAGCAATTTGCAACCAAATTCATTATTAGGTTCCTATCAGTATCTATATTATGAAGTTTTGGGGTTTCAAAAGTACCAATTAACCACACTCTCCATCTCCGGATTTTGAATTAAATTGAGAAAACAGATGGGGTCAGATTATCTGCTTTATTAGTGGTAAAGCTAGATTTTAAAACATAGATTGGATTGAAAGATAAAATAAAATGCCCTCTTTCCCCCAAGGCACAACTCAGGATGAGCTTATAGGAAAAGCCGAATGCACAGAGCACATTTACCATGCACAGAAAAGAAAGCCACACAGTGTGGAGCTCCTCCAGTCCTGCCTTTTGGCAGATGCCCCCAGAGAACGCCTGCAGAACACAGACTCCCTTGCTGAGGGAGGGAAACAAAATGGCCAACCCTCTTCTCCCCTCAATATTTTATTAGCTGTATTCTATTTTATGGGCTCAGGCAGGAATGTGGAAGGAGGAAGAGATATATTGCCCTTATATGAAAGACAATTTGGGGGCCAGGCGTGGTGGCTCACGCCTGTAATCCCAGCACTTTGGGAGGCCAAGGCAGGTGGATCATGAGGTCAAGAGATCAAGACCAACCTGGCCAAGATGGTGAAACCCTGTCTCTACATTAAAAAAAAAAAAAAAAAAAAATTAGCTGGGCGTGGTGGCACGTGCCTGTAGTCCTAGCTACTTGGGAGGCTGAGGCAGGAACATTGCTTGAACTAGGGCAGCGGAGGTTGCAGTGACCCGAGCTTGTGCCACTACACTCCAGCCTGTCCAGCCTGGCGCCTGGCAACGGAGCAAAATTCTGTCTCAAAAAAAAAAAAAGAAAGAAAGAAAGATAGTTTGGCCAGGTGCAGTGGCTCACACCTGTAATCCCAGCACTTTGGGAGGCTGAGGCAGGTGGATCACCTGAGGCTAGGAGTTCGAGACCAATCTGGCCAACGTGGTGAAACCCCATCTCTACTGAAAATACAAAAATTAGCCGGGCATGGTGGCAGACACCTGTAATCCAGCTACTCAGGAGGCTGAGGCAGGAGGATCACTTGACCCTGGAGGCGGATGTTGCAGTGGGCCGAGATTGTGCCACTGCACTCCAGCCTGTCCCGCCTGGCGCCTGGCAACAGAACAAGATTCTGTCTCAAAAAAAAAAAAGAAAGAAAGAAAGATAATTTGGCCAGGTGCAGTGGCTCACACCTGTAATCCCAGCACTTTGGGAGGCCAAGGTAGGTGGATCACCTGAGGCTAGGGGTTCAAGACCAATCTGGCCAACGTGGTGAAACCCCATCTCTACTAAAAATACAAAAATTAGCCGGGCATGGTAGTAGACACCTGTAATCCAGAGGTGGCGGGCATGGTGGCAAACTCCTGTAATTCAGGAGGCTGAGGCACATGGATCACTTGACCCTGGAGGTGGACATTGCAGTGGGCCAAGATTGTGCCATTGCACTCCAGCCTGGGCGGCAAAAGCAAAACTCTGTCTCAAAATTTAAAAAACATAATTTTTAGGTTAAAATTTTCATGAATATTCCCTGAGAGGTGTCATTTTATGAGAACATTTAATAAAAGCTAGAACCTGTTAAGTATAATCAGGAAACGCTAGCACATGATTTCTTACTGAAATATAATCCATAAAAAATAAACCTATAATAAATTCAAAATAATAAGTCCAAAGAGACCTTGGCCTAATAAACATGCTTCTCACTGAAATATAATGTGTTCTTTTTTCTTTTTTTTTTTTGAGACAGAGTCTCTCAAAAAAAGGCTGGAATGCAGTGGCACGATCTCAGCTCACTGCAACCTCTGCCTCCTCGGTACAAGTGATTCTCCTGCCTCAGCCTCCGGAGTAGCTGGGACTACAGGTGTGTGCCACCAAACCTGGCTAACTTTGTATTTTTAGTAGAGGCAGGGTTTCACCATGTTGGCCAGGCTGGTCTCAAACTCCAGACCTCGTGATCCACCCAACTCAGCCTCCCAAAGTGCTGGGATTATAGGTGTGAGCCTGGCCTACAATGTGTTCTTTTTGTGTGTGTGTGAGATGGAGTTTCACTCTTGTTGCCCAGACTGGAATACAATGGTACAATCTTGGCTCACTGCAACCTCCGCCTCCTGGCAAGTGATTCTTCTGCCTCATCCTCCTTAGTAGCTGGGATTACAGGCATGTGCCACCACACCCAGCTAATTTTGTATTTTTAGTAGAAATGGGGTTTCTCTATGTTGGTCAGGCTGGTCTTGAACTCCCGACCTCAGATGATCCACCCGCCTCAGCCTCCCAAAGTGGTGGGATTACAGGCGTGAGCCACCACGCCTGGCCTACAATGTGTTCTCAGTAGAACATTTGCTTCTTCTAAATTGGCTGCCAACAAAGCAAACACATATACAGACATTGTCAATGTTACACACAAAAAAACTGTAAATAGATATAGAAGATACATACAGAAAGGCAAGGTTGTAATTTAGTGGGTGAGAAAACTGGGTTAAAGGTGAGAGTGACTAATGGTGAGTAGATATGCAAATGAGGTGATGATCAGGAGAGAAGATGTGAAGAATTGGGCTCTGTGATTGTTAGATTTATTGTGCAAACTTGACTGGGCTGCAGGGTGCCAGATATTTGGTTAAACATTATTTCTGGCTGTTTCTGTGGAGTGTTTCTGGATGAGGTGAGCATCTGAATCAACAGATTGAGTAAAAAAGATTGCTCTTCTGAATGTGGTGGGCCTCATCCAACCCATTGAGGGCTTAAACAGAAAAAGGAATTTGCTCTCTCCACCTGTCTGAGCTGAGACATTGGTTTTCTGCCCTCACACTGGAACTTACAATATTGGTGCTCATGGTTATCAGGCACTGGGACTCACCTTGAACTATGCTACTGCCTTGCCTTAGTCTCTGGACTTCTCAACCTCCATAATCATAGCCAATTCCTTATAGTAAGTCTCTTTCTGTATCTCTCCTATAGGTTCTGTTTCTCTGGAGAATCTTAAGACAGTCCTCCCAAAGAGTTTATTGCTTTTCGCTCTTGTTGCCCAGGCTGAAATGCAATGCCACTATCTCAGCTCACCACAACCTCCACCTCCCGAGTTCAAGTGATTCTCCTGCCTCAGCTTCCCCCATAGCTGGGATTACAGGCATATGACACCACGCCCGGCTAATTTTGTATTTTTAGTGGAGACTGGGTTTCTCCATGTTGGTCAGGCTAGTCTCGAACTCCCAACCTCAGGTGATCCACCCACCTCAGCCTCCCAAAGTGCTGGGATTACAGATGTGAGCCCCCAGACCAGACCTGGTTTTCTTTAACCTGTTAATGTCCTGGCCAAGTTCAATGGCTCACGCCTGTAATCCCAGCACTTTGGGTGGTGGAGGCAGGCAGATCACCTGAGGTTAGAAGTTCAAGACCAGCCTGGGTAAGATGGGAAAGCTCTGTCTCTACTAAAAATACAAAAATTATCCGGGCGTGGTGGTGTGCACCTGTAACCCCAGCTACTCACGACACTGAGGCACAAGAATCACTTGAACCCAGGAGGCAGAGGTTGCCGTGAGCCGAGATCACACCACTGCACTCCAGCCTGGGCAATAGAGTGAGACTCTGTTTCATAAAAAGACAAAATAAAAAAATTTTTTTAGCATGAGATTTGGAGGGGACAAACAGGGTCAGCACTGTCCTCAAATGGCCAGTTCTGTCACTGCGAAGGCTGTTTAATAGTAAACACAGGACAATCGTGGCCTTAGCTGCCTTGCAGTTCCCCTCCTCCAGGACCTAGTGCTCCCCTGCAGCCAGCAGACAAGGGCCAATTATTATGAGATACGGCAGTGACTTGGAACAAGAGCTGATAGAGAGGTTTTGTTTCCAGAGCATGTAGCTTACTGGAACCCTATTTCAGTTACAAGATATTGGATGATTTCTTACCTCCTCTCCTAAAGGCAGGCTGACCCAGTGTGGTGTAATCCTCACCGGTAGTTCTAGTTTACACTCAGGTAAAAATACAATTGTTGTTTAATTTTCCTGAGCATCACCGTAGACAGATGGAAATGCACCCTTGATTACAATGGTTTTTTGTTTTTTGTTTTTTTGAGACGGAGTCTCATTCTGTCACCCAGGCTGGAGTGCAGTGGTGTGATCTCAGCTCACCGCAACTTCTGCCTCCCGGTTTCAAATGATTCTCCTGCCTCAGCCTCCCAAGCAGCTGGGACTACAGGCACCTGCCACCACACCCAACTAATTTTTTTTTTTTTTTTTTTTTTAGTAGTACAGACAGGGTTCCACCGTGTTAGCCAGGATGGTTTCGATCTCCTGACCTCATGATCTGCCCGCCTTGGCCTCCTAAAGTGCTGGGATTGCAGGCATGAGCCACCTCGCCCAGCTGATTACAGTGGTTTTAATATGATTGTCATGTTTTATTTTCCAGTTCGTCAACTTTTATCTTTACCCAAAGATCAGTCTGTACTGACCTTTGCATCAAGGCATAATGGAGCCAGGAGTGGTGGCTCACGCCTGTAATCCCAGCACTTTCAGAGGCCGAGGTGGGTGGATCATCTGAGGTCAGGAGTTCAAGACCATGCTGGCCAACATGGTGAAATCCTGTCTCTACTAAAAATTAGCTGGGCATGGTGGCACACACCTATAGTCCTAGCTACTAGGGAGATTGAGGTGGGAGAATTGCTTGAACCCGGGAGGTGGAGGTTGCAGTGAGTGGAGATTGAGCCACTTCACTTCAGCCTGGGCAATAGAGTGAGACTCTGTCTCAATAAATAAATAGCCGGGAGTGGTGGCTCATGCCTATGATTCCAACACTTAGGGAGGCCGAGGCAGGTGGATCACTTGAGGTCAGGAGCTCGAGACCAGCATGGCCAACATGGTGAAACCCCCTCTCTACTAAAAATATAAAAATTAGCTGGGCGTGGTGGCATGTGCCTGTAATCCTAGCTACTCAGGAGGATGAGGCAGGAGAATCACTTGAACCTGGCAGGTGGAGGTTGCAGTGAGCCGAGATCATGCCACTGCACTCCAACCTGGATGACAGAGTGAGACTCTGTCCCCCCAAAAAAAAAAAAGAAAGAAAGAAAAGAAAAGAAAAAGACATAATGGAGCACACAAAAGGAAGAAAAGACAAGATTTCTACCCTCAATAAAAAGAAAATTGGCTGGAGACACACTGCGCAAGACAGGAGGACTTAACGATATATACTCAGGAGCATTTGAATATCACAAGACAGCTTAGCACAGAGTAAACCACACAAAGGGAGGCCATCAGTGACTGTGACAGGGAGTGAAGGAGGGCAACTGGAGAATACATCCTAGGGGGTGGGAAAAGCACTGAGCCCAAGCTCTCATCCTCCAGACGCCCATGGCTCATTGTGGCCCTTGGGCAATTAAGTTGTCAGCTTCAGTTTGCTCAAATTGAAAACAAAAGGCAAGGACTAGATGGTCTGTAATGTCTTTCAGCTGTAAGAATACAGGATTCTTAAAGACAGACGCCTAGAACTTGGGAAGGTGAGGATGTTACAGGCAAGAGGAAGGACGAGCGCAAAGCCACAGAAGTAGGAAAATGTTAGTTGTTTGTGCATAGGCAACCCGTGTTGTGGGTGGCAAAGACCTTAAACAAACCTGTTTAACTATTCTCATTCCTTTTTTTTTTTTTAGTTTTAAAAATAGAGGCCAACTGTAGTGGCTCATGCCTGTAATACCAGCACTTTGGGAGGCTGAGGTGGGCTGATCACGAGGTCAAGAGATCGAGACCATCCTGGCCAACATGGTGAAACCTCGTGTTGGAAATAAATAAAAAGAAAAAAGAAAAAAATAATAATAAAGGAAATAGATGTTGGAAATAGCTCTTCAGTGCTGCAAAGAAAAATTAGCACTGAGACAAAGGATCTTTCAGCAATGCAATTTTTACTTCCTGGACTGCAGAAAGGGTACTCCTGGTAGCCATCGTGCCATGCGAGTACAAAGAACAAAGGGAACACACACAAAGTTATTCCTTACTCATTTGGGGTTGTCCTTACTGCTGTGTCTGATTTCCGTTGGCTGGAGCCAGACCTCACAATCTAAACTAGAGCCTGGTTGGCTAACAACTGAAAACTTTTCTAAACACGTAAAAGCAATGGAGAGCTGGGACATGCCTGTGAGCACATTCAGAGAGATATCTTGGTTAAAGTACAAGGACCTAGAATGTTCTACGTGCCTGTAAGCGCAGCATGTCTAACAGCTACATAGGATAGGGCTTAACAAAGTTATTAGTACACTTATTCTTTAACAAGAAAGAAAGCTTTAAAAAGGAACTTTTCTAATTCCCACACCCCATCTCTACTAAAAATATAAAAATTAGCCCGGCATCGTGGCGTGTGCCTGTAGTCCCAACTACTCGAGAGGCTGAGTAGGAGAATCGCTTGAACCGGGGAGGCAGAGGTTGCAGTGAGCTGAGATTGTGCCACTTGCACTCCAGCCTGGCGACAGAGTGAGACTCTGTCTCAAAAAAAAAAAAAAAAAAAAAAAAAAAAAAAGTTAGAGGACACACTGTCTCACCATGTTTCCCAAGCTGGTCTGCAGTTCCCGAGGCCAGGTGATCCACCAGCTTCGGCCTCTCAGTACTGAGTGAGCCATCATGCCCAGTCCTGTTTAACTATTCTAAAAACTCTGAGGGCAATAAACTCAGAAATAGGTAAAACAGTGCTAAGCCAGGTAAGGGACACTAAGCAGGGTCACAGCAGAGAAAGAGATACTGCGTTTCCTGCAGGCAGAGTTGGACTTCATGCTCCCTGCCTCACTTCACATTGTCTTTGTGGAACTACATTGCAACCCCTTCCCCAAACCCTCACCCCAAATACTGTAATAAGAGGGTGTGGTGACAGATGCCCTCTCATTAGAGCAGCGTCAAGTAGCCCCTTTTGTGGGTCAAGGAGCCAAAAGCTGGTGCTGAAAAGATGGTGGCCATTCCAGTCAGCCTGATCAGGCCTGGCATGGAGAGTAAATGTCTCTCCAAGAAGGGCACAGTAATGGCCATGCAGGAACGTCCAAATGCTGGTGATGACTGCCAGATTTCATTCTCTGGAAACTTCCCCATGGCATTCGGGATCTCTCATGCCATCCTCTTCCCAGCACCCCCAGCCATGGCAACATAGCCATGTAGCTGCTCCAGCGTGTGGGAATCTCAGTGCCTGCGAAGTCGGTCCTGCCCACTGGCTGGCGTAGAACACTTTCCATATTCAGTGATGATCCATGAGGAGGAAGTAGCTTGTGTGGCACGCCCTGAATTACTGCTCCTCACCAGTTCTTCTCTTCACAGTGCACCAGCTGCAGAGCTTCTTGGGAGCCCAGAACTTTTGCATAGATTTTCACAATGTTTCTTTAACCTTTCTTCTTTGGCAAGAACTGCCAGTTTTCTGGCTTTGTTGGCCAGGATAAATCCCATTACAGCAGCATAGTTACCATCAGGTGTGTTATCATCCAATGTGTAGGCAATTGGAGCTCCCTCTCCATCAATAGTCATGGTTCCACAGTAATTCTCTTTCCTCCAAAAGGGATTTGTATAACAAACTATACACTTGGCTGGGCGCTGTGGCTCACGCCTATAATCCCAGCACTTTGGGAGGCTGAGGTGGTCAGATCATCTGAGGTCAGAAGTTCAAGACCAGCCTAACCAACATGGTGAAACCCCTGCCTCTACTAAAAATACAAGATTAGCCAGGCGTGCTGGTGCATGCCTGTAATCCCAGCCTACGGGGGAGGCTGAGTCAGGAGAATGGCTTGAACCCAGGAGGATGAGGTTGCAGTGAGCTGACATGGCGCCATTGCACTCCAGCCTGGGTGACAAGAGTAAAACTCTGGCTCAAATAAATAAATAAATAAACTTACACTTGATGACTGAACCCAAAGGCACACAGGTGATCAGCCAGCCTCTCATCATTGGCAGAGGGAGACTGAAGTGAATCCTTATGCCCAGGGTAAGAAAAATAGTACTCATCACATATTTAGTTTATGTTTACTGGTTTATTGTGAAGGATATTACAAAGGATACAGAAGAAGAGATGCATAAGGGATGTGGAGCTTTCATGCCCTTCCCAGTGCACCACCATCCAGGAAACTCCACTTGTTCAGCTACCTGGAAGCTCTGATTGTCATGTTGTAAAACGTGGTTATACTCTAGGCCAGGTGCTCACACTTGTAATCCCAGCACTTTGGGAGGCCGAAGTGGGTGGATCACTTGAGACCAGGAGTTTGAGATTAGCCTTGCCACCATGGTGAAACCCCGTCTCTACAAAACATACAAAAATTAGCTGGGTGTGGTGGTGTGTGCCTGTAGTCCCAGCTACTTGGGGGGCTTAGGTGGGAGGATAGCTTGACCCCAGGAGGCAGAGGTTGCAGTGAGGCAAGATCGCACCACTGCACTCCATTCTAAATGACGGAGCCAGGTAATAAGGGAGGGGTGGTGTTAGCAATTCAAGAGTGTATTTTCTACTCTCTTTAGTGCCTTTTTCAGTAATAAGACATTAAAACCAAATACTGTGATGACTCACCTGATTTTTGTGTTCTTATAAAGTTGCTTTTATAGATAATTGTCAAATTTGGTGTTTCCGAGATGATAATCAGTGGAAACGTCTGTTTAGCCACATTCTTCCACAATTCAAGCTAATTATTATATAGTCACTCCAGCCGTCTTATGATAGCTGTTTGCAAATTCTTAATCCCCTTTTATCCTCTTTCTTTGGTTGCAAAAACTTTTGTAATTTGTAGTAAAAATCTCAGTCTTGGCTGCTGCTATCTTAATATCCAGTGAATAGTCTCTGTCTTTTGATTTCATTGTTTAATACTTACATTTAATGCTAGAATCGATATGTTTGAATTTACAACTGCTGTTTTACTTTGTGTATTTGTCTCATATATTTTATTCTTTATTCCACCTTTAATGTTTTTGCTCTAAGTGAATATTTTTCATCTATTTAAATTTGTTTAATAATTTTTCTTTTTTGGCTTTTTATAGGAATGTTAATCATATATAGCTTTATTCCCTTTCCCTATTAATATAGTACTACTGTTATACTTTTCTATGTATATTACACACTTAAAGATATTTTTATAGTTATTTCTTAATGCAAGTTTTTTTAAGTAAGCTGGAATAAAACATAGAGCAATTATATATTTAAAAATAATAATAAGTGTTGGTGATGTCATTTGGATGTTTGTCCCCTCTAAATCTCACGTTGAGATGTAATTCCTAGTGTTGGAGGTGCGGCCTGATGGGACTGTGTCATGGGGGTGGATCCATCATAAATAGCTTGGTGCTGCCCTCAAGATAATGAGTTCTGAGTTCACAAAAGATCTGATTGTTTAAAAGCATGTGGCACCTCCCCACTCTCTCTCTCTCTTATCACCATGTGACGTGCCTGCTCCTGCTTTGCCTTCTACCCTGAGTAAAAGCTCCCTGAGACTCATCAGAAGCTGAGCAGATGCTGCCACCATGCTTGTACACCTTGCTGAACCATGAGCAAATTGAAACTTTTTGTTTTTTCTTTAGACAGGGAGTCATGCTGTCACCTAGCCTAGAGTGCACCTTCTGGGTTCAAGCGATCCTCTCACCTCAGCCTACTGAGTGGCTGGGATTACAGGCATGTGCCACCAAGCCTGGCTAGTTTTTACATTTTTTATAGAGATGGAGTTTTGCCATGTTGGCCAGGCTGGTCTTAAACACCTGACCTCAAGTGATCTGCTTGCTTTGGCCCCCTAAAGTGCTGGGATCACAGGTGTGAGGCACTGCTCCCAGCCAAAACTCTTCTTTATAAATTACCTAGTCTCAAGTATTCCTTTATAGAGTGATGCAAGAATGGACAAACAGTTGGTGAGGATGTGAAAATGGGATTATGCATTATTGGTGGTAATATAAAATGGTGCAACCGCCTTGGAAAACAGTTTATCAATTCCTCAAAGTATTAAACATATAGTTAGCATATGATCCAGCAATTCCACTCTTAGGTGTATACCCAAGAGAATCAGAAAAATCAACAGAAACTTACACACAAATATTTATAGCAATATTATTCATAATAGCCAAAAACTGGAAATAACCCAAATGTCCAACTGAGGAATTGATAAAATATATACATTTTTAAAATGGGTGAATTTTATGGCATGTAAATTGTGTCTCAATAAATCTATTTAACAAAGAATGATATTCAAATGGCAGTAAAAATTCAAACAAATTTAAAGATTTAAACCAGGCTCAGTGGCTCATGCCTGTAATCCTAACACTTTGAGAGGCCTAGGCAGGCGAATCATTTGAGGCCAGGAGTTCAAGACCAGCCTGGCCAACATGATGAACCCATCTCTATTAAAAATACAAAAAGTAGCAGGGCATGGTGGCACGCACGTATAGTCCAGCTACTTGGGAGGCTGAGGCACGAGAATTGCTTGAACCAGAGAGGCAGAAGCTACAGTGACTCAAAATTGTGCCACTGCACTCCAGCCTGGGCAATAGGGTGAGACTCAGTCTCAAAAAAAAAAAAAAAAGAAAAAAAAAATGCTGAGCGTAGAACCTGACACAGAGTAAGCACTGAAATAGTAGGCCCTCTGCATTTGTGAGCTCTGCATCCACAGAATCATCCATAGTTGGAAAATATTTGAAGGAAAAAAAAAACAAGAATAAAACAATAAAAGTAATACAAGTAAGGGCTGAGCTTGGTGGCTTGTGCCTATAATCTTAGCACTTAGGAAGGCCGAAGAGGGTGGATCAAATGAGGTCAGGAGTTCAAGACCAGTCTGGCCAACAAGGCAAAATCCCATCTCTAATAAAAATACAAAAATTTGGCCAGGCACAGTGGCTCAGACCTGTAATCCCAGCATTTTGGGAGGCTGAGGCAGGTGGGTCCCCTGAGGTCGGGAGTTTGAGACCAGCCTGACCAACATGGAGAAACCGAATCTCTACTAAAAATACAAAATTAGCTGGGCGTGGTGGCACCTGTTTGTAATCCCAGCTACTTGGGTAGCTGAGGAGGAGAATCATTTGAACCTGGGAGGTGGAAGTTGTGGTGAGCCGAGATCACGCCATTGCACTCCAGCCTGGGCAACAAAAGTAAAACTGTGAAACTCCATCTCAAAAAAAGAAAAAAGGATTAGTGGGTATGGTGGTGGACACCTGTAATTCTAACTACTTGGGAGGCTGAGGCAGGGAGAATCGCTTGAACCTGGGAGGTGGAGGTTGCAGTGAGCTGAAATCATGCCACTGCACTCCAGCCTGGGCGACAGACTCCATCTCAAAAAAAAAAAAAACCCAAACCCCCCCAAAAAACACAAAAAAGACAGTATAATTATTTACATAGCTTTTATATTGTATTAGGTATAAGTAATCTAGAGATAATTTAAAGTGTATGGGAGGATGTGGATAGGCGATATGAAAATACTTCAGCTTTTTTTTTTTTTGTACTTTAGGTTCTAGGGTACATGTGCAGATCATGCAGGATTGTTGCATAGGTACATACATGGCAATGTGGTTTGCTCCCTTCATCCCCCCGTCACCTATATCTGGCATTTCTCCACATGTTATCTCTCCCCAACCTCTCTACCCACCCCTGTCTCTCCCCTATCCCCCTCCAAAAGACCCCAGTATATGATGCTCCCCTCCCTGTGTCCATGTGTTCTCATTGTTCAACACCCACCTATGAGTGAGAACATGCAGTGTTTGATTATCTGTTCTTGTGTCAGTTTGCTGAGAATGATGGTTTCCAGATTCATCCATGTCCCTACAAAGGACATGAACTCATCATTTTTATGGCTGCATAGTATTCCATGGTGTATTTGTGCCACATTTTCCTTGTCCAGTCTATCATTGATGGCCATTTGGGTTGGTTCCAAGTCTTTGCTATTGTAAACAGTGCCGCAATGAACATACATGTGCATGTCTCTTTATAATAGAGTGATTTATAATCCTTTGGGTATATACCCAGTAATGGGATTGCTGGGTCAAATGGAATTTCTATTTCTAGGTCCTTGAGGAAGTGCCACACTGTCTTCCACAATGGTTGAACTAATTTACACTCCCACCAACAGTGTAAAAGTGTTCCT